>JALGXP010000859.1:0-15078 GCA_023333625.1 Bothriochloa decipiens
CAAAAATATCAAGAGTAGCTAGACGGTTCTCTTTTGGCACATCCAACCATTTACCTGAATCTATTTGATCAGTCTCACAGATTTGCTTTCCTTTGTTCTTTTTCGAAGCACCTGTTGCCTTTGTAGACATAAACCTAACATTTGGAGGCAACTGCTCCAGACACAGAACGCACATTCAGGGAACTATCGAAACTATCACTAAATGAATCAGAACAGCAACTTCAGTACAGTACAGCTAACCTGCTTGAGAGCTCCACTGGCACAGTCATATATAAGTTCACAGAAAAATACGTGTTCAAACATCACTGGAAGGTCTGAACTTGCAAGATCATTCTTCTTTCTAACCTCACATTTTCCCTCTATCATATCCACAGGCACATCAATTACATCTTCACTATAGTAGACCTGAATCAAACAAACAAAAGTTAACAAGAAAGAATACAAGAACGACCATTCTCTGGACTCTAGGAGTTGCTCACACATGTTTGAGAAAATAAAGTAACAATGACATTATGGATAAGATAAATAAAACATATAAAACATGAGATAAAAAAAGAAGACCTCTCTGATGTCAGATGCATAGGCTTTGGCTGATGAAATGTCATCTGGTCTGTAAAATCTTCTAGCACTGATATTTGCTAATGCTGGATTGAGTTTTTTAGATCCAGCTCCTTCAGGGATGGCCAATATTTGACAAACTGCGTAGGGCTTTAGGCCCACATTTCGGCCAGCCTTGAAGGTTGCACGATCCTCATCTTCAGAGAAAAAATCAGGCCTTATGTATAAAAAGTCATTGACATTATATGTAACCTTTCTGTAGACAAAGTTGGTCTTCGAGAGTACTTTCAATTCATCAGAACCTGGCTCTATCTGATCACAAGAGCTACATACACCACTGCCAAGACCCATTTTATCACGAGGCAGGGCAAAGAAGGCACCCTTCTCAGGCCAGTATAAGCTTTTGCAGAAATATACCATGGGCAGGCCATTTTTCTTTCTCTCTTCTGCTTTGGCCTGCTCAACTTTATCAGCTTCAGAATTCTCTTTTCTGTACTTGTGACCCCAAGGTCTCGATTGGATATCAACAGTTACCAATTCCTTGATGTCATCTAATTTGAATTCTAAACAATCATTAGTTAGGAAAACCTCCCTCTCATTTGCAGCATTGTCAAGAATTGTATGTGAACCTTTTTGCAGAATCCTCCCGTGAACCATTTTTGCACCACCACTTTTCTCGAACATGTACTCAACAAAACACATGACTGTGTCTCCTGAATCATCTTCTAGCACCACTGTTCCACCAACAGGTATTCTGAGTTCCCTAACATAAGCACATTTGTATAGAGTTTCTCCAGATGATGTTTTCCCAGATGTTTCACCTTCCCATCTTATTTCCTTACAAGTTTGTGATAGCAATTTACGGGACCGTGTTGATGGTGGAGTCTTTGAGATGTTCTCCTCTTCAATCCGCCCTTCATCTTCAGCATCCTCGTCTTCATTTTCTTCTTGTTCATCATCAATTTCTTTTGTTTCATTTCCATCTCCCTCCTTTGAATCTTCAGGGAAATGATGTGCATAGTAATCACTCCAGATTCGGTTGATCAACTTGGTTGTTGTTGCACGCATCACTTTTCTCCTCGATGCCAGACCCATTGCTGCACTTGGATTCAGATTCTCTCCCCTCATTACTTGAGTTTTTTTTCTTCATAACTAGCTTTGTATGCCTCCTCTGTTCCATCTTCAATAAAAGACCACTGACAAATGCACTCCGACGGATAGTCTCATCTGGAAAATCTGCAAACTGCTGCAATATTATCTGTCCATGCACCACAATATACCTCTCAACAAGTGCGATGTTAGAAGATATAAATGCAGGATTCCCTTTGTCAAATTCAGCTATTTTTTTTATGACATCAGCAAAAGAAAGCTTTGAGGCACGACTCTGTTCTTTTAACAGGGTGATGATGCTTACAGCAAGCCTTGCTGTTTTCAATACAGGCTCACACCATGGAGCATATTGTTTTGTTGGTTGGCGTAGCTTGTACCTGAAACCACACTCAAGTGTAAGTTGTAATGGAGCAAAGATGAAAAGAACCAAAAGTGATGTGCAAATGGTATAAGAGGATTCAGTGCTACAACTGCTAAGAACACAGTTAATGACAGCATAATGAAGCAGTGTGCAGGATGAAAGTAGCTGAGGGTACTTACCAGGCCACATCAGTGCGAATGGTTATACAAATCATTGATCCACCAAACTCTATAAGCCATTCTTTGATTGGACTCAGATAAATAGGGACTCCTGCATCCTGTTGGTCAGCTTTGCTGGACGAAGACGATGATTTCACAGACTCAGCTGTAGAACAGCAACTGCCATCATCATCTCTCATGAAACCAGATCCAAAGACAACCACATCATTTTCTGCTCCTGATTTCATAGGGATCAATTCCAAAGATATAAGTCTGGAATCTGCATTGTACAGAGTCCAGTTATTGAGTATCCTCACTGGCACATCATCAGAAAATATGCTGTCATCACTATCAAATATGTATTCATCCATTTCTTGGCTAAATGGCTTATAGTATGCAGGAAGGGGATAGTCATTGGCAATCTCAGCTTCACTTATTTTTATGTAGACATTTTTCTGGGATGGTGTCCCCCGTCTACCCCTCTGTTTCTTCATCATTTTCCATTCTTCTTCTTGCTGAAGTAATCTAGCTAATTTTGCATCATCATCATCTTCTGCTGTCTCTTCACACTCTGTATCCTTAATTTTCAGACTCGTGTTTGAGATGTTAGAGGGCAGCTTGGCCAGTTCCACCCTAGATCTGCACTGGTCTCTTAGAGAAAGAAGAACTGGCAGGGTAGCAAACTTTTCATCATCAGTGTCTGATGTCCCATCCAAACCAACAAGTTGATTGTACACAAATTTTCCAATGGAGATCACCAAATCTTTGCTCATAGTTCCACTATATCCTTTCATGGCATTAATTGACCGAACAACACTAGCAAGCAATTCATCCAGGCCCTGATTAGGATTCCCACCAACTGATTTTGCAAGCTTTTTGAAAACTTCAACACAGACCTGAGCCTTCTCATAGAAGTGGTCAAAATAAGATTTGTAATTGGTTGCTGGTTTCACACATTCATAATCAGCAACATCAGTTGACACCCAGACCACAGGAATACCTTCATCATAACCAGAAATATTCCAGTCCTCAATTCGCCCAAATCCTTCACAGCGTACTCCTCTTTCACGCTCTTTTCCTAGATCATCATCCATGGGCATGATAAGAGCTGTGATGAAGAAGTCATCAATTTCTGACATTTCAAAGGGTTGTGGATTCCCCTCTGCATCATGCAAGATGAAATCAATCAACTTCCGACAAGGTGGTGGATCTTCTGGTCCAAGTTTCGTCAGATGCACAGCATCTATTTCTTCTTCCTCCATCCGATTCTTCTTGACCGTGACAACAGATTTTTTTTCAGATAAGCGTATGGATTTCTCTGTGAAATCAGAACATGCTGCTGCTCTCCTTGGTCTCTTGCGGGTAACATGTCCATCACCTTTTTCGACTCCATGATGCACCTTTTTTGTTGCATCCTGCGATCCATTCTCCAGTTTGCTGTTTTCTGCAGATTCCTCTTCCTTCTTTTGTGGCTTTGCTCTGCATCTTCTTGTTCCTGAAAAATCATTGGTCAGCATATCAATCAGCTATAGGGGGGAACAAAAGTTAAAATAACAGTACTGAACAGTGAACACGAAGAAAAGGAACACTCAGGGCAGAGATGCAGACAAAACACAAATTCAACAAAAAAAAAAAGGAAGGCTTGTGTGACTGACTAGATTTAAGGAACAGAATAAATATTGACCAAACATCAAACCGTTACTAATGCTTGCTGTCAATAACTAGAGAAATATAGGTCTGTGCAGTGCAGCAACAAAGGCAATATTTAAGACAAACAATCATTTAGAAACGCTTTTATTTCTTCCAAAATATAATTCGTGGTAAAAAATGAGCTGTAGCCCGTAAATAATGCTTCCTTTACTAAATCTAAAACTACATGAGCCACAACATGACATCAGGAGACCATGTTCTAAAAGGTAGACAGTTAATATTCAGTCCAATCCAAGCATAGGAAGAAAAAATAATATAAGCCACTGGAATACCATAGAGCCTATGTAATTAATCTACCAATCCACCCTTGGAAAAAAAAAATAGGTTCCCAACCATGGCTTGAATCTTACTGAACACTCAACATACATCTGTTACCATAGTTGCAATATCAACCCCAATAGTTTATATGAAATTTGTGAAGGAAAATGGTATTACCAATTCATATACTTTGCCTATAAAGGAAGATTCTCCCTCCACTGATACTACCATTATGGGTGGATAAACAAGCACACAAATGCCAAGTACTTTAGCATCAAGTTATCACAGTGTTACATGGGACACAAGTGCTAGTGCGGGTATTGGCGTCCGACACGGGTGTGATCATCTAATTTGACTATTTTTGGGGGGGTGGGGGCAGGGCAGAGCACAGCAAATACCACTTGGAAACCGACAAGGTTTCTGATTCAGCCAAAAAAACAGGTACACAGATGTCTTTTTTTCACAGACATCTGGGTAACACTGGTTGTCACAACTCAGGAAAGATATTTGGGTGACTGTAGGAGACTGGGATGACTCCATTTCCAACTCACTTGATCAAGGACAGAGACGTCCCATTTACTTAGTCCTAAGGTAGGGACCAACCAAACCCCAGAAAGCAGGCAAGAACGCCATGTACACTGCTTCACTGGGGGCCACAGAAGCATCTACACCGTTACCAACCAGGGAGGCGGGTGCACCACCAGGGCTCAAAGCCGGGAGGGGAACGTCACACCTTAGGTGCTCTAACATGAAGACTACAGTGTGGGAAGAAGCATTGCATTGACTCCACGTGTGAAACATTGACTCCCACGTGTGCAGCATTCTTTTAACTGGCATGGAATTGGCATTGATCCGATGGAGGGTTTATATGAATTTTGATGAGTATACGACAAATGACAGGTATGCAGCATAGTTGGAGAACAGGACAGGGGAGGCATGGTTCAATAAGGTTGTGTCATGCATCACCCAGTCTGATAGAGAAGATGCTCATAGAGCTTGTTTTCGAGTGTCCGTGTGTGGAGCTAAAAAATGCACAAGTACATGCTTTTGTTTTAAGAAATTTGGTTGGATTCAGGGAAGATTTGAGAAAGCAATGATGAACGGAAAGGAAAATGGGATGAAGAATATAGAAACCATTGGGAAGAAATGCCATGGTTCCAGCTGGAGTTCAGTAAGTGCCTGACTCAAAGTTTAATGCCATCAATGATGTCAAAGATCCATAAACACAGCAGGGGATTGAACTCAAGTGCAAAAGAAAAGTGTATGTGCTGCTAGGCTGCATGGTTAAAGACAGGAGCAATCAAGGGAGCTTATAATACTATTAATACAAAATAAGAATAGGAAAACAGTTGTAACGGACAGATGCTGTAAACTAGATATAAAAATCAACTCTGATGGTACTAAAAAGTAATGTATTGTTCTGCTGGTATATAACTTAATTATGTTTCATAACACAAAACAAAATTTTCCATGCTAAAACTACATTATATCATATAAATAAGAAGCATTTTGACCAAAAGAAAAGTGAGCAGTGCTCAGAGTAAAAGAACGAAACATTTATATTGCCATCATACCAAATTTATAAACACTAGATCGACCTATAATGCTAGAATCTAAATAGAACATAATCCAAGTAATTTTGGAACTCCAAATTAAAAAAAATGAATGCCTTGGTAGTATCAAAGCTTGATTCTATTGAGAATATGTTGTTAAATTGGGGCTTCTCTTTAAAGAGTTAAATTACTCAGCAATTAAACTTGAAATTTTAATTTCCACCTATGTATAACATTCCTTTAAAAATAAAATTGTATTTGATTAATCTAAATGATTTTTATAGGTTAGTACTATGATGCTTGGATATGGATGGAAACATAGAGTATTTTATTTATAAGTAAAATAAAATACTATGTATGGTGTAGCGATTGTCATTTCCTCTATCCACTTGGTGTTTGAAATACGTTTATTTCCACATTAGAGGTTGTAGGTGCAGTGGCAGGATTTGGCATAAAAGCTAACACTTGGATCTCAAAAATCTGTGTGACCCATAATTAATACCATTGCAACAGTTTTTCCCCTTCCATAATAGACATCAGAGTATATGCTATTATTGTTGTCACTTCTTTCTTGCCATATAAGACATCGCATAAAAGATTAGTTATGAGAAAGATTTCTTAGAAGTTCCTTACGCCTAATAAAATTGGTTTTACCTTGTGGTTGTTGCAAGAAGAATACATATATTTGCATCACAATACTCTGCAAATGCAATAATAAACTTCCACTTTAGGAATACATTGGTTCATTCATCAGTGTATTATCTAGTTAATGATTAAGTCAAAAGACCATGCTAGTGACCACATGAATTTTCTATAAAGTGGCTAGTACTTGTTGCTCCATCACCACCAATGATGCCGATTTCGCCATTGCCACCATCACAATCACAATTTGAAGCTTGGCATTGCCTCCTGCTGTAACTAGAATGGCCATAACTGCTAGATCTAATCGAGTAAGATAAGGCAAGCAGCATAGGGAAATTCAAGTGAGATGACCACATCACCAACTTGTGCTATTTCCACTGCCACAGCTATGCACAAGCAAAAGATAAAGAAAGTCAACAAAGCACTTCATATATCAAGCTAATAACACAACATATGCAAAACCACTAGCAGCTCCAACAAGGGTGAAGATTGTAATGATTTACAAACTTTGGTGCAAAAGATATATCATATACTTGCTTTTGCAATGAAGGGCAGATTTTTCAACTTTGATGGAAGTAGATATGTAATTGACTGGGAATATAATAGTACGCATTACACTGTATTCCTCAAAATATTGAGAACTAAAGCTACCAAAACTTGAAGTAATCCAAGAACAAATAAACTAGGTAATTAAGAACAAGACCTGTGGTGACAGGAGATCTCGGAGTTTTCACCATGTCCCCCTATAAATTTAATGTTAGTCAGCCATGCCAAGAACTATGAAATAAGCAGGAAACCCACCTGCAGCTCGGGTAATAAGAAATATGTGAAATGGTTCAGCCAGGCATAGTCTAAGTTAAAGTTAAATTTTCAGCATTTCATCAAAAAAGTGTCCATTTGCATTTAACAGATATCTGATGCAATGCAAGCTGCAGAGAAACAGCATATTGTACGAATAAAGTCCATAAAAAGTTTAAGCTACAAGGTAACAGCAATAAATATAAATAGCAGAACATTTTCTTCTGTAAAAGCACACACAGAAATCATGCACACTAGATTGCTATATAACATATGTTCTGAATAGAACTAAGTACACCTACTGCTTCAGGTGGAACTATATAACAGGTCATAAAACAGATTGTTGTCAAGTCATTATCAAGACATAAACCAGATGTATGCACTCAGTGTTAACAGAAAAACCTGCAAAAGAAACATATATACGAGTCATCCTCAACTGCTCTGCACTCTAAATCATTTAGAAGCACACGAATAATTACTTACTAACAGCCATTATCTATAAAAACAGAAGAAAAGAGAGCAACATTACAGCATTAACCACATAAATCGGTTTAGTGCCAAGATAGAAATCATACAATCATGAAAGGAGCATATAACTAGTTTGGCCTCATCTGGTACAATTCACACCCAAGGTAAATGATTTAGAGAAAGCAGAATAAAAATCAATCTAATGACAAGAAATGGGAAATTACAACAAAATGTGATAGAATAGCAGCTATGTAATCTGTCTTATATAGCAATACTGGCCCTGCTATAGTGCTCTGGTTACCTAGCTTTTATTAAGATATAGTCTATTGGTGCATAGCAAACGCAACGTATCTAGGAAAGCCAGAACTGGCATATAATTTGGAACAGGGAGAGTAGGAGATAAGAGCACAAATAAATCACTGCCCTCGCCTGAATACATTCATTTTACTTTTATTTTTCATGTATCAAGTACCCTACACCACAAACCTAATACCCAGTGTGTTCCCAGTGTAGAGCAGCGCTCATGGCATGTTACAACCTCTAAAGTGAAATGTAGAAGCCACAGCATTCCACTGTAAACATTTGTACAATAAAAAACACTCATAGACAGTTCATGAGCCATTGGTGGCAAACCCACATTCACCACATCTAAACAGAACAACAAAAATCACTGAAACAGCTTAGTAGCTTGAGAAGACAAGACATAGCACAACGTACAAAACCATGTATGATGAATGAGAAAATCACCAGCTGAAGGCAATTAGTGCTGGGATACTGGTGCGGCAAGCAGTTAATGGGAAGAACACAAATCCCACACAAAGATCAGCTGCTCCTGCATTGCAGTAACATTACAATATCAAAAGCAGTACACTAGGGGTAAATATCTACTTAGCTGGAGACAAGGAGAAGACAAATAAGGCAAAAGCAGCCTGCACTATTACTGAGGAAGACGGGATGGGCAAAGGGTTAACAAATGCGGCGCAAACCTCCACTCAACCACTCCTAAATATCCCTCCCTAAACCTTTACGAGGAATATACTACATACAAAGTGAAAAGGAATTTAAGCATAAATAATTACAGATAGCAACAAATGCATCCCTAAACTCCACAGGTTTAAGACTTACAAACATGAGGGTAACCCCAAATTTGCATAGTTACAGGCACAGTAAAGCAATCATTCGCTGATCCTGAACTTCCACCCAACCAGCCCAAAAGATCTCTCCAAACAATCTCCTAAACCCGTACATACTAACAGGAATACTGGGAGCTGTGAACTTCACCTACTTAAGCACAGCGAATTGCCCTGAATCCGTGGCTCCAGCACCCCGAATACAAACCTTAACCTCCACAGCTCGCACCAGAAGATGTAGAGAAAAAATGGAGCATTCTCCTAAACCCCTACATCCTACCAGGAATACTTGGAGCTGTGACCTTCACAAACTTACACACAACGAAATGACCCTGAATCCACGGCCCCTGCACAATACAAACCTAACCTCCAGAGGTCGCACAAGTCCAAAACCCATGATGTGGGATGTAGAGAAAACAAATGGAGAAAAATTGTCGAAAAGGGGGACACGCGACTCCCAAATCAACAGGCACACTAATCGACAGTCCTAACTTAACAGGTAGGGTAAAGCGGAGATTCGCCTCATTAATCCAGCGCCAAATCCTGCATTCCTGCATAAATCCCTATACTACCGCAGCAAAGTAGTATAAAATTGCAACAGCCACACCTGAAAAAAAAAATCCTAAATAAGCTGACATACACTCCGATTGAACTGGAACAATCCGACGCAACTCTAGAAGGTGATTCCCCTCAAATCCGCACCAAAATCGCCACATGACTAGAGCGCAGACAGCACCATCACAACCAAAGCGGGAAATCCGGAAGGCAATCCTCCGAAATGAGGAACATTTGCGAAGGTGATTCCCCTCTATCACCACATGACTAGAGCGCAAGCAGCATCACCACCACCAAAGCGGGAATTCCGGAAGGCAATCCTTCGAAATGAGGAACACTCCCACGGAACTGGATCAATCCGACAGAACTGAGGGTGATTACCTCAAATCCGCGAGCATCAGACCCACAACCAAAGGGGAAATAATGAAGCTAATCCAGCGGAATGGCTAAACCCCCACCCGGACAGATAACTCTAGCAACGGCTGTGGCGGCAGCGGCGCGGCTCACCGTCGGAACCACGCGGATCCCCTCCCCAAACCCCCAAAACACCGCCGCCAGCCCGGACCAACAACGCAGGAAACTAACGGAGGAGGCGGGACGGAGGCGCGGACTTACCGACGCGGCGTCGCTCGCCCTCGCCGGCGACGGCGCCGAGGGCGGGCGGGAGGGCCGGCACGGGAGGCGCGTGCGCGGGGGCGGCGGCGCAAGGCGATAAGCGAGCGGGCGGGCGGGCGGAAAGGGGAGACGAAACGGGGAAGCTCTGGGACGAGGGGTGTGTTTATGAGGAGCGCGCGCCGTTCAGGCCGTCGGCCCCCCGGTTTTGGGGGTTTCGGTCTCGGCGGCGGCGGGCGGGGCGGGGAGCACGTGGACCGGACAGGCGGATGCTTTTGGCGGGAGACGAGCGCGGCGAGGCGGCCCCCGAAAACACAAAATTTCCCCCGTTCCCACGAGCGCGCTGGCCGCCCCGCCGCCACCCACCAGGCTGCCAAAACTGCCGAGGCGATGGGTGGCTTTTTCGGAAACGGATTTTGTTTCGGTTCTCCACTGACCACTTCTGCTTGTGCTGCGGCTCCTGCACGATCCGTCGATCCATTTGGATTTGGAGGGTAGGATTTGGTTCATTAATTAGCTCCAGATTTATCTTTGTTTCGAAAGCTATATTTCATTTTTTTTCTCGTCCCTTGGACCAGTCTTCCTGCATTTTTCTTTACTTTTTTCCTGAAAAATTATAGACACGCATTTGTGGATGTCAACCATATAAATCGTTTGTATAGTGAACGGTAGTACTTTCTATATATACTTGGTCGAACAAGCAAATTGTTTCACTCCTCAAAAAGTTAGAATTATGTCTTTTTTAGACGAGGAGAGTACAATTCTAGGTCTACTCTAAGTCAAATTATCTATTTGACTAAGTTTATATAAAAATTGTACTATAAATAGATATATTATGAAAATTTTATTTTATGGTGAGTCTAATATGTTTGTCTAATATGATAGATATTATTGTATTTTTTTGTATCATTTTCATCAGAATTGAAATGTTTTGACTTAGCATTATGCTATCTATTAAAAAAAATTATGTCTTTTATAGGCTGGAGGAGTACGTGTTAGTTTGTAGAGCAGGTTTATATAGACAGAAGGGTGTGATCGTTATTTTTATCTCTCCACGTGATATAAGAGCACTCTTGTAGTGTGGAAGCATCGGTTCTTGTTCTGTGTTACAAGCATAACTTTCCTTCTTTTAATGGGTCCCACCAAATATTGTAACTTTGAATAAAATGCAATTAACATTTATCAAAGTGGCCTTTTAGGGATTTCCTTGCCCGGGTTTTGAAATATTTAATTCACTACCAAAACGCCGATGCATGCAGAAGCTTTGGTGCGCGGTGCCTGCTTTCTTAAATGCTGCAATAAAAAAAACCTCGGCGCCTGGAAGAGAATATTCTGTGAATATTCGTTCAAGCAGTCAGTGATAACTGATAAGAAGTCAATAACCCAACAACATGGCTCTCTTATTGTAAAAAACAACCATGTAGGAATTGGTAGGTTAAATAACAAATTAACTGGTGTATTCTTTCATTTCTGCCGACTCACTGGTGGTGTGAATTGTTTTGTTCCAATTTTATCAGTTTTCAAATTTCTAATGCTAATAGTTAAGTTCCTTTTACGCCTCTCCCTTTGTTGCAGAACTATTTGGTGCGTTGAGATAGAAATAAGAGTAGATTTGTTTGTTCTTACACAATATCTCATATTTAGCGAAATATAGAAACATCATGGTCTAGTAATAATGATCTCCTCAACGAAGCACGTGCCAATGCACGGAAAATGGTCTAGTAATGAGTCACACATTTTTATTTTTTTCTCTCAGCTCAATATGTGGTGCCGGAGTTATTTATGTTCATGGTGGATGATGGTCTCACTGTGATGTAGAGTATGAAAGGAGTTAGGCTGTTATCACGTTGGATTTGTCTTGATTATAGGGCCCTTGAATCTTTGTGCATGGCACACCCAACCAGCCAACCTTTGAACCTCCCGAGTCCTTTTTCTAATGAGTGGCAGAAGGAAAAGAGCCCCTTTCTAATGTTGCAGGCTACAACCAACTCAAACCCTGAATGTTTCGTTGGCGTGAGAGAAGAGCACCACCATTGCATTTCAGGTGTATTATGTTGAGAAAAGCAGCGTCCTCAGTTTCAAACGTATGTACGAAGACGAGTAATAAATAAACTAATATTAAATACTGATGCATTGTAAGACGCTAGCTCGTCAAAAGTCTTCCATTGATTTTTTTTAGCAAGATAATTCTTTGTTTAAACGAACACATAAGGGCATCTTCAACGGAGGCAGTACGAGCCTACTGCCCTAGCTAAAAACACAGACCATGTAGGCATAAAAACACTGGAGGCAGCAAGTAGCGGGTCACAAGTGCAGGTCACTTTATTCCTGCCCTAAACATGCATGTCAGAAGTGTTGTGGAGGGAGGCAGCTCGCTCCGTCGCCGCAACGCATGTTCTAGGTGCTGCCTACGCCTTTTGTCAGATGGAGCGGTGGTATCTCCTGCAGGAGACTCTGCACATCTGAGAGACTATCACCATGGAAAACGTGGACATACGGTCAGGACACGGAGGATGGGGCAGCACGCCACCTGGAGCGTTGAAGAAGCCCTAAACAAAGATCCCTATGTACTACTACAACAGTTACTTGACGATTAGTATAATAGCAAGTCGCATGGCACAGCGAGAGCAGAAGGCGGATTTGGCGCCGGAATGCTGTCATCTCCCGCCCTTTTTTCTCCGGTTCGCGTGGCCAGGACCAGGAGCACTGGAAGATTGCAGGACTCCAGGGGCCTCCGGCAGCCTGCCGGTTGGGACTTGACACTTGAGAGTCGAGAGGCCTACTTGACAATTGCGAGTCGAGAGGCCTAGGCCCACACACACAGACCATAGCAAAGGATCCTCTTTGGTGGCCTCGGCAAATATCAAGAACACATCATCTCATTCTGCCCCAGATAGATACTCTACGTCACGGCTTTGGCAAAGCACCAACATGGTGATGACTGACGACAGACTAGATCAGAACTAATGCCTCCGTCTCAAAATAATTATCATACTCGTTTTTTGAGAAACAACTTCTGCCAATTATATATTAGAATATATAAAAATTTATGTTAAGTAATTAATATCATCAGAAAGATCTTTTTGTTAGTTTTTTAACAAGTTTATTAGAAAATATAAATACTGCATGTATTTTCTACAAATCGAGTCAAACTTATGGCACGAAAACAAAAAAAGACACTTATTTTAGGATAGAGGGAGTAGTTACCAATACTCCTATCATGTAGTGCGTAGTGCAACTACTGAACCACATGTTATACAGATTGCAGAGCACACTGAGTGGAATTAGCTCTTGGTTGCTGGAGCACGCAGGGGCGAAGCTAGAGCAAATTAGAGGGGATGTCTTTCTCTTAAAGATGTGAAAATTTTATCCACGACAATGTTGAAAATTTGATTCTTATTGTGGTTTTTCAAATTTCCGCCCCTCGGAGCATGCACGCTGAATCGCTGACCAGGCTGGCGGGCCGCGTCCAGCAGCCCCGCCCCGCGTTGTGGGCTTGTGGCCACCACCTTTTTTCCGTGCGGCGCCAGGAGGTAACGGAAGGGAAAGCAAATCTGCGATAAGTGACCTACCGATTTTGTTTGGCAAAATATAGAGTTTACCAACTCCTAAATTAATATGGTAAAGATAAAAATGATTAATCTCCAATAGTTCCTTATTATTTACTTGGCAAAAACGAAAATTATGGACCCATCGCGCACTTTTCCTCTTCGCGCATATCTGGTCACGCGCGCTGCCTTCTCGCGCATCTTTCTTCGCACCGTCGCCAGGTTGCCTCCGAGTCCTGCTCCTCATCCCGTAGCCGACAATGGAAACCATATATAGATGGATGAACACAAGGAAGAGAAAATCCATGGTATACCTGAACCCTGGCCGGCGTGATGAAGATGGAGACACACAAAAGCCTCGACTCGGTCTGGGATTTCGCGGGAACAAGAATGGCGGCGGGCGGGAGAGTAGCGCGCGCCAGGGGGAACCATGTGAGAGGAGGATGCCAACCCGATTCTACGCGCATATATGTGCGGAAAGGAGGAGTATTTGCCAACTTGCTACAAATGCCAAGCCTAATTGTCAAATTGTTGGATAGAAGATTTTTCAAATTTTGACAAAAAAACAAGAATGTCAAACATATTTGCAAATATATTGGAGTTGCTCTAACAATGATCTGGGAAAACAGGCCACACAGAAGGCTGGCCCATACTTGACGGAGTACCAGCGCCTTAAACGGAAACAAGGAAACGAGAAGGATTTTTACTCATGGTATATACATAATGCAATTCGTGAATAATAATCCCAAGCTGGTAACATGATATTGATGAAACATGACTAAAAAAGATACCCGAGCACGAAACATCCGTCAGGCTTAGTTGCACGGGCCTATAACTCTAGGCCTCGTTTGGATCGTAACTTTTTTAAATCCTGAGCATTATAATATTTTTGTTTATATCTGGTAATTATTATCGAATCATAGATTAATTAAGTTTAAAAGATTTATCTCATGATTTACAATCAAATTATATAATTAGTTATTTTTTATCTATATTTAATGTTCTATGCAAGCGACTAAAGATTGATGTGATGGAAAAAGAGTAAAAAAAAACTAAAAATTTAAAGGCGTCTAAACAAAGCCCTGGTTTGGGATTGCCAAAGGAGAGATATGATAGCCATTTTTATCTCTCTATAAGAACGCTCGTAATGTGCAAGCAGTTTTTTGTTCTGTGTTTATCTTTCACAACTAAAAAGACTAAAGATAAGACACCGTTTTGGCGCGTTAATATTTTACCTCATCTCGTACCTATTGTGCATGCAAAAGGAAACTGCTATCAATCAATCAAATTTAATAAAAAAATTACTGTCATCAAGAGGATCATTTTCCTTGCATGCAAAATAACCGAACACTCTCCGCTCTCCATCTATAATTCTACATGTGACTCTCTTTTCTCCGTGATTGCCCAGCGCTCCACTCCGCCACTCCACGCGACACACCGTTGTTGTTTCCACCACGTCGCAGCATCTTAGTTTATTGGCCTCCACCAGCACATGTCGTTACCACCATCGCACTGGCCGCAGCACGTCGAGTAGCAGCAACTTCTTCAAGTTCCATCGCTCGATGCTGCCACCAGGTGTGCCAACCTCTTCTCTTCCCTTCCTGATGTGCATATTTT
>JALGXP010000860.1:0-10641 GCA_023333625.1 Bothriochloa decipiens
GTGGAGACCCACACCCTCCTTAGACAACATAGTGACCTCGGAGGCCCGGTACTATGTCTCACAGTCTCAGTGTGCCGGTGGTACCTATCCGGGATGTCCCAGTACTGAGTGGTAGGGTGGCATCGCACCGGCTAGAAAGCAGCCGGAATCAGCTTAGGCGGGGCGCCGCCGATGATAGTGATCTTGTGGTTATGGGAGTACACGCTCTGCAGAGTTTATGAATCTATATATAGTCCGCGAGCCACTGGTATGGCTTTTTCCTAAGACCCACGCTTCTCGGGAGTAGTGAGAGGAGTCCTTCTATTTCTCCCCCTGGTGTTACCCTTCCGGCTGTGAGCCGCTGAGACAGGCTCCGAGAGGGAGTTGGACCTGTCGACTGAGTGCGAGAGGGTGAGATGTGTGTGATGGAAATGGAATGGGTTTGGATGTGTGGATGAGATGGATTAAAACTTGATGAATTATATTATATAATACCGGTCACTGTTTGCATAGGAAACTACAGCCACATATTAGGTCGAATTGATTACATCCTTTGCATCCCACCAAATACTATATAGCAAAAGCAAAGCATAGGGTGGAAGATGTGGCCAGTATAAACCGTACTGAAAATTATTTGGCAGGTGAGCCCGACTATGACTATGACGACGAAGAGGAGTAGATGTCTCGTTCCTATGCTCAGGCTTCTTTTGGAGATGTTTTGTACTTCCGCTTTCCGCAGCCGTCCCAGAGGCTGCTGCTACTCTGATGATCCCGCCAAGGTGGCGGTGAACTATTTATGTAATCCCTTCTAAATGTATTCTTTTGTTCGATGTATGGATCCTGTATCGACTATTGCGAGATAATGAGATGGTTTGATGCTTCGAACTATTATATTATCCGGCATTCTGTGTATTTTCCCTTCGTGGAAAATTGAGGATGTTTCAGTTGGTACCAGAGCCATGCTTGACCCTAGGACGAGACCAGTAGGATTGGACGATAGAATTAGGAAAATCTTGAAATATCTCGGTTATATACCGACCACTGCATACGCTTTTATGCATGGCTTACCTCTCTCTGCAACTTTTCTAACTTCTTTCTCGTGTCACCTGCAGATGGACCCCAACTTGCCGCTTGGTCCGTTACCACCAATGGATATCATTGAGTTCAGACTCGACAGAACGGAGCAAGGAGGCTATGCTCACGTGCTTCGTGAGGTTCTCACCGAGCTAGGTGTTCCCGTGGAGAACGTCGAGTATCTTTGCCGCGGCAAGCCCACCCTTGGAGGAGGCATTGAGGACTATAAGGCAGTCCACATCAACGTGCCTGCAAGCATAAACCTGCCCAAAGTTACCGCCTTCACTGACTTCGCCTTCGACAATGACACCGACATGTGTGTTCAGACCGTTTCGCGCCAGGCACTCCGTACTGTGCTGCGCAACGGAACTGACTACCTGAAGGAAAGTCGCTTTCGTCTGCTTCCTCATGCCATCGATGATCAGCAGGGTACTTGGGGAGAGGTCTCTACATAGAGCAGAATACCAGAGTCGACCGCAACCCCTGCCACCGCGCCTCCATGATGTACATGCAGTGCCAGGAAATGTACATTGCAGAGTTGGAGTGGAAGGGACGCCGTGACCGTCGCTACCTAATGGAAGTTGATGAGAGGATTCGCAAGTCAGAGGATAAGGAAGCGGCATGGAAGCAAAAGATTACAGATCTAGAGCGTGATATAGCACGCAAAGAGCACGCTCACCAAGATCAGATTACTAGTCTGATGAGCGAGTTGGATAAGCTTCAAATACACAACAGCCAACTCAACAAGAACATCTGGGAGCTTAAGGCCACTATGGCTGGGAAGAACGAAGACATTGCAAAGGGATTCCAGGAAAAGAGTCAAGATGCTGCCTACAGGGACAAGCTCCATGAGCAGTGCAAGGCTCAACGTGAGAAGCTGCTACAGGAGTACACCCTTGCTAGTTACAACCAGGGACACTTGATCAACTATGTCCATAAGACGGCATACCTCATGGATAAGCTCAAATGCACTATGGAAGCTTGGAAGAGGTCAGATCGTAAGAGGGTCAGAGAGTACGAGGAGTTGCAGGACGAGCTTCCCTTACGTGCCCGTAAGAGGGTCAGGGTTAAGACATTCGAGCTGGGGCAATCTTGCCTCAACTTGAGTGGATGTCCCACCACTGGACTTAGTGGACAGGCAGTGTCCACCCCTCAGCTCGAGGAGGCCCGTCGCTACATCTCTCGCCTTCAGATGACCGACGAGCAGATCCAGACTTCTGGCATCAGTATACCTCCCACAGCTTACAGTTTGGACCAGCCTCTAGAGATGGTCTAGAGTAATATCAGGTCAGGAGATGATGAGCCCTGTATGGCCAAGTGACCAGACTCACCATGATGCTGAGTAGTTGTCCACCCCTTTTTTGCTAGACTACCTGCGTGTAGTACGTTTCTCGCGAGTCTCCAAGCGTAGCCGCTAAAGACATCGTTATGTACCCCCCCTGATGTAATGAATGATTTGGTTTTTATCGCATCTTATTGGATCTTCATGCTTCTTCGTCTGAGTGTTTGATAAATTAGTAATGTTTTAAAAATTATTTCAAAATAAGTATGTCTTTAATATCAAAGTTATAATAAGCCCGTATGCCCTAATCTGAGGTTTAGGTTGAGCAGGATGTCCACTCGTCATGCCAGCCGCCTGAGAAACCGCTCTCCTTCACCCGTGCCCGCCAGGGGCCGCGGACGCAGAAGTGGTCATGCACGCGTTGGTCGCATACCCCTCGACCTTGAGGAGCCACCCCGCGCTGCCACCCCACGACCTGCACACCCATCGCCACCACCGGTAGTTGAGCCGAAACCAGCTGCCGGAGGCGCGGCTGGAGGACAGCCACAGCCTGCTGCTGAGCCCGAGCCTGCCGCAGGAGGAGGTGCAGCTCCACCACCACCTCTCGTGCCACTCTTGGCGGATGTGATGGCCCAGCAGACCGAACTCCTTCGAGTCTTAGCTGAGAGCGTGCTGCACCCCCAGCACCGGGAGCCCCGCGATGATTTCTACAAGAAGCTGGAGTTCTTTCTCAAGCTGAGGCCCCCGACGTTCGATGGCACCAGCATCGACCCTATTGCTGCTGATGATTGGCTTAAGGAGATTGAGAAGAAGCTGGACTTGACCACTTGCACTGACGAGGAGTGCGTTGGCTTGGCAGCTCACCAGCTTGTGGGTGCTGGGCGATCTTGGTGGGACAGCCTCTGCGAAACCCACCGAGACCCCGCCAACATCTCCTGGGATGAGTTTGTGGACGAGTTCCGCGCATTCTTCATCCGTGAAGGTGCGCTGGAGAAGAAGGAGAATGAGTTCCGCAGCATCTCCATGGGAGCTGACAAGGTGCATGAGTACACCACCCGCTTCACTAACCTGCTGTGCTATGCACCCGTCTCAGTGGTGAACTCTGAGAAGGAGAAGATGTACTACTACCGCAAGGGCTTGTCTAGCCGTATCAGGCTCTCTCTCTCAGGCACCAAGAGCCATACCCTTCGTGACCTGATTGACAGGTGCATGGAGATTGAGAAGGACCGCGACGAGGTTTTCGCGGAGAGGGAGGCGCTTGGCAAGAACAAGAAGCGCCGTACTGAGGGCACCTCCCGCGCACCTGCCCCACGGAGGTCGCGTGGTGAGACCTCTCAGCCTCCCCGCTCTCGCTTCGCCCAGGGAGCTGCTCACGGATCGAGCCAGGGCGGTGGTACCCACACCAGCAACTACCCCCGCCCTGCTCAGGACCACCAAGCATACGCTCGTGCCGCACCTGGAGGTAGCACGTGGAGACCCACTGCGCCAACCCCCACAGGCGGCATGACCTACACTTGCTTCGCTTGTGGCCAGCCAGGTCACAAGGCAGCCGAGTGCCCAAACAAGGCCGCACCAGCTACACCAGCGCCCGCCGGGCAGAACCAGGGCACCCCACACAAGCAGATGCCATCCGGAGCACCCCGTGGCTGCCTCACCCACATCTCAGCAGAGGCCGCCCAGAGCGCCCCCGATGTGGTGTACGGTATGTTTTTAGTGCATGGAGTTAAGGCATCCGTGCTGTTTGATTCAGGTGCTACATGTTCATATATATCCTCCCAGTTTGCATGAGAGCACCATATACCTGTCACTCCATGAAAAGAAACCTTATACACCAGTTCACCCTTGGGCAACATTTGTTGTACCAAAATATGTAAAGGAGTAAGTACCACCATCGAGGGTCTTGCCTTTCTTGCTGATCTTACCTTACTACCCTTCGAAGGCCTAGACGTCATTCTAGGGATGGATTGGCTAACCCAGAACAAAGGAGTGATATCTTGCTCACCCAGATTTGTGGATATAACCCATCCAAGTGGCTGTAAGATCAGATGTGAGCCAAACAAAGGGACAGATATATCCATGCTGTGTGCCTTGGAAGAGAAGTCACTTGAGGAAGTGCCTGTAGTTTGTGAGTACCCGGATGTCTTTCCGGAAGAGCTACCAGGAATGCCACCGGACAGAGATGTTGAGTTCGTGATCAACCTGATGCCTGGTACAAGTCCGATTTCCAAGCGACCCTACCGTATGGCAGTTGATGAGCTTAAGGAGCTTAAGAAACAGCTCGAGGAACTATCCGAGAAAGGGTTCATTAGGCCCCGTGCCTCGCCCTGGGGATCTCCTATGCTGTTTGTTAAGAAGAAGGATGGAACACAGAGGATGTGCGTTGATTACCGGAACCTGAATGCCGTAACTATAAAGAACAAGTATCCTTTGCCGAGGATAGATGACCTGCTTGATCAGCTTCGTAATGCCAAGTACTTCTCCAAGATCGACCTCAGATCAGGCTACCATCAGATGAAGATCAGAGAGGAAGACATTCCTAAGACAGCATTTGTCACCAGATTTGGGCAGTATGAGTACACCGTCGTGTCCTTCGGTCTTACAAACACGCCAGCTTATTTTATGAACATGATGAATAAAGTGTTCATGCAGGAGCTGGATAAGTTCGTGGTGGTCTTCATTGATGACATTCTTGTCTATTCTACCACCGCCGAAGCGCATGAGCAACATCTGAGGATGGTACTGGAGAAGTTGAGAAAACATTAGCTCTATGCCAAGTTCAACAAGTGTGAGTTCTGGCTTGAGGAGGTCGCTTTCCTAGGTCATGTGCTCAATGCTGATGGAGTGGCTGTCGATCCATCCAAGATTGAGACAGTGAAGGAATGGGAGCAGCCACGGAATGTGACTGATGTGAGAAGTTTCTTGGGATTGGCTGGTTACTATCGCCGATTCATCGAGAACTTTTCCAAGATAGCTCGCCCCATGACCAACCTCCTGGAGAAGACCAAAGAGTTTGAATGGATGCCCCAATGCGAACAAAGTTTCCAGACCCTGAAGGAGAAGCTCACCACAACGCCTGTTCTAGCCTTGCCCGATATCCACCAGGACTTTGTGGTCTATTGCGATGCATCTCGCCTCGGGCTTGGTTGTGTTCTAATGCAGAATGGGAAAGTCATTGCCTATGCTTCCCGCTAGCTTAAGGAGCATGAACAGCGTTACCCCACCCATGATCTCGAACTTGCAGCCATGGTCCATGCCTTGAAGATTTGGAGGCACTACCTGATAGGGAACAAGTGCGAGATCTACACCGATCACAAGAGCTTGAAGTACTTTTTCACCCAGGAGAATCTGAACATGAGACAGCGTCGTTGGCTCGAGCTGCTTAATGACTACGACGTGGAGATTCTCTACCACCCTGGGAAGGCCAATGTGGTCGCTGACGCTCTTAGCTGCAAAAGTCATTGTCATGCCTTGTTCACCACTGCCTTGCCCAAGGAGTTGCAAGAGGGCATTGATGAGTTACACATGGAGGTGATACCTCGTGGCCTGTTGAATGAGCTTCGCGTACACTACACCCTCATGGATAGGATCCGTGAAGCCCAACGCCATTGCCCAGAAATTTGGGAGATATACGAGCTCCTGACACAAGGCAAGTGCCCAGAGTTCAGTGAGGATGAGCTAGGCACTTACTGGTACAAGGACAGAATTTGTGTGCCTGCCGACCCAGCTATCCGCAACGAAATCCTATCAGAAGGTCATGATTCTAAGTATTGTATCCACCCAGGCAGTACTAAAATGTATGCTGATTTGAAGAAGAAATTCTGGTGGAAGAACATGAAATCAGACATAGCAGAGCATGTTGCTAGATGTGACATTTGCAAACGCGTCAAGGCTGAGCATAAGAGACCTACAGGGCTGTTAAAGCCACTGGATATACCTGAATGGAAGTGGGACAGCATTTCTATGGACTTCATTGTGGGTTTGCCTCGAACCCCGAAGGGCCATGATGCCATATGGGTGATAGTCGACCGCTTGACTAAGGTAGCTCACTTCCTAGCCATCAAGACTGATGCCTGAGTCGGCCAGCTAGCAGATTTGTATGTTGGGAACATTCTCAAGCTGCATGGAGCCCCTAAGAGCATAATATCCGATCGTGGACCGCAGTATACGTCCAAGTTCTGGAAAGCCCTGAACAAGTCGATCGGCAGCAAGCTAGATTACAGTACCGCATACCACCCTCAGATAGATGGGCAGACAGAAAGAGTGAACCAGATACTTGAGGATATGCTTCGAGCTTGTGTTCTGAAATATGGGACTGATTGGGAGAAGAGCTTGCCCTTTGCAGAGTTCTCCTACAACAACAGTTACCAGGCTAGCCTCAAGATGTCACCCTTCGAAGCTATGTACGAAAGACCATGCAGAACACCCTTGATGTGGTCTGAAATGGGTGAAAGATCGTTCTTTGGCCCGGCCACCATTAAGGAGGCCGAAGAAGGAGTCGCTCAGGTGCGAGAAAATCTAAAAATTGCCCAGAGCCGTCAAAAGAGTTATGCCGACAAGAGGCGCAGAGACCTTGAGTTTGAGGTAGGAGACTATGTCTACCTCAAGGTCTCCCCGCTTCGAGGGACCGTCAGGTTTCATGTAAAGGGAAAGCTAGCACCAAGGTATGTGGGACCGTACAGAATCAGTGAAAGGATTGGCAAGCTTGCCTACAGAATAGAGTTGCCCCCACCACTGGCAGGAGTACACCCAGTGTTTCATGTGTCGCAACTGCGCAAGTGTTTGCAGCCGCCAGAGCATCCGATACCCGCAGAGGCACTCGATATTCAGGACACTTTGGAGTACAGAGAGCACCCCGTCCGCATTATGGACAGAACCACCAAGGAAACGAGAAACTCCAGCACGCCACATCTGAAGATTCAGTGGAGCAATCACACAGAACGGGAAGCAATTTGGGAGAAGGAGTCAGAAATGAGGAAGCTCTACCCCTACCTTTTTGAAGAGTAAGTTACACTCTTGAATCTCGAGGACGAGATTCTCATAAGGGGGTAGGACTGTAACAACCCTAGAAATCCGGTCACCAAAAATACGGGCTTTCAAAATTTTTTTCTAAAGTTTACCAGTGCATGATGGATGTCATGTAGGAAAATCCGCCAACAGATGCACAACTAACACCCGACGTTAGCCCGAGCATTGCATTTAAATAACCAACACTTGATTCGCCTCTTATTCAATTTTATGTGATGACTAATAAAATCGAATAACCTTTTATCACATGTGTATATATATATGCCCGCTAACTCCGAAAATGGAGCCATCATGACCTAGAGACCCTAGTGGACCCACCATGGTGTATACATCATGGTCACTAACCTCACTAACCTAGGGTTGTGGCTAAATTAGTTGCTTTGCAAGAAATAGAAATGGAAAAAGAATTAGGAAATAGAAAGAAAAAGGAAAAAGAGAAACCGGCCCGAAGCAGCTTACAGCCCAGCCGGCCTGCTACCGACCCCCCCCCCACGCTGGACCAACCGGCAGCCTAGCCTGGCCGCGCGTTCGCTCGCCCACACGCGCGCCCGCTCGCCGTGCTGTGGCCCAGCCGGCCAGAGGCCCAGCAAGGCCGCCCGCCGCTCGCTCGCCCTACGCGTGCGCTCGCTCACTCACGAAGCCGCAGCCCAGTTAACCGGGACGGCCCGACATGGGCCTGTCTCCGCCGCTCGCCACTCCGTCCCGCTGACGCATGGGACCGACCTGTCAGCTTCCACCTTTTACCACTTCTGGTCGACCGTGCGTCACGTCCGACGTTCCAGAAATGGAACGGCGAAGCTCCACCGCCCGCTGCTCGCCCGTGACTCGCCATCACAACACGGATGCCGCCCATCCTCACCTAACCGCGCCGCGCCACTCCCCGAACCCTAACCCTAATCGTGGCCGCGCACAGCCGCCCGATGGGCATCTTCTGCCTCCGCGGTCCATGGCCGGCCGCTGTGCCTATTTAAGGAGAAGCACGGCACGCTATGGTTTCCTCCATGCCCAGCCGCCTTGCTGACCATCCTGCACCCACCCGTCGACGTCAAAGGGATCAGAGAGGGAGGGGTGAAGAAGGCGGGGAGGAGCCGGACCACAGCAGAGCGCCACCTCCGCCGTCCGCATCCGTGCGCCGGAGAAGCCCGACGGACCCGCTCGGCCTCGACTTACCCCTCCAACGCTACGGCACTGCTACTCCCCCACCAGGCCGTCGCTTCGACCTCAGCCGTGAACCACTGGGACAGCCCCGCGCAGGTAAGCTGCCCTACCCCATCCTTGGCCGCCACCAGTACATCGTCGACGTTCTCACTCCCCTTATCGCTGTTTCTTTCCTTACCGCGACCAATAGCTTCGCTGTAGTCTAGAGCACGTTCTTGGCAACCTCTAGGAGCCGGCACGGGCCACAGTTGGAGCCACGCACTTTTGCAGCTCCGACCTCCCTGGACTCTGGCCGCTGGAGCGTCCGCCGTGGCCGCCGAGCCGCGCACGCCCCGCCATGCCTCGACTAGCCCCGGTAGCTAGCTCATGGAGATCCCAGCTTCTCCAATCAAAGGGCAAGAAGGAAGATGGAGACCAACGCCCGGCTTCGCCGGCCAATTTGGCCTCGCCGTCGCCAGACGCCGCTGCCGCGCCTCGCTGACCGCCACCGGCTTGAGGGTCGATTTCCCCGAGTTAGAGCACCTAGCCGACCAGCCACGTAGCACAGCTAATGAGCCGACATTCGTCGAGGGTCCGTTCGACGAAGTCGAGGGTCCGTCCGACGAAGTCGAGGGTCCGTTCGACGAGTCGAGGGTCCGCCCGACGAAGTCGAGGGTCCGCCCGACGAAGTCGAGAACCTGGCTCCCATCGAGGGCCTGCTTGAGTCGAGGTTCTGACTCGAGGCCAGAGGGTCGAGTCTCACCGGAGAACTGTTCTTGAGGGCTGCCACTTCGTGCGAACAAAGTTCCGTCTTCGAGGGCATGCCCGTTCACCGGGCGAAGTTTCGTTCTCGAGGCCAGTCCGTTCGCCCGAACGAGGTCCGTCCTCGAGGGGTCGCCCGGACCGCCCCCTCAAGTGTACAGTGGCCGACCCAACCTGACCCAGATCCAGCCCTGTCCAGACCCTCCGAGGCCCGGTCGAGACCCCGTCAACGTTGACCGTTGACCTGGCCCCACCTGTCAGTGACCAGATCCGTAGGCCCCACCTGTCAGCCACTGACTGGGTCCCGTCAGTGCTGATGTCAGCATGACATCAGCATGACGTCAGCACATCCCCAGCTGCACTGTTCCTGCACACCACGTGGCCCAATCAGGAGCTGCCACGTGTCAGCACCAGGTTAACCTGTCGTTTTTTCTTTTTCCGAAAATAGAATAAACTTCAGAAATTCATAACTTCTTCATACGAACTCCGAAAAATATGAACCAAGTGTCTAAATTTTCATAAAAATGAGCTCTATGTCATAGGCTTGTGTAAGAGTGCATTTGGAGTTATTGAATTTTATTGCTTCTTTGTGTTGACTCTATAGGAGCCGCTAACGCGGCTATTATGTCTCGTTTTAGAGGAGCAGTTTGAGGAGGACGACTATGAGTACGAGGAGGAGCTCGGAGACGACTTCGCAGGTGCCACACCCCACCCAACCTCGTAGATCCTATTACGCATGGCATAATATCTAGTTGCTAGTGCTTTAATTATGAATATCACCAGATGATAGGTTGCATGTTAGCACTGCCTGATGAGCCTTTACCTTGTCGCAACCATACTCCTGCACACCTGCTGATAGGCTAGACGGTTGCTTATTTACTTATGATGCCTTACTTCTACTACGCTTATATCTGTGTGATAATGATGCGTGGTGGATAGCATGGTTCTATGGTTAAGGCACGTGGTGCCACTTTACTCGGGGAGAGTGCTGCGTGCGTCTTGGGTGTGTGGTGAGGGTTGAGTCGATCGGACAGGATTCTACGATGAGCCATGTGGGCGAGTCTTGCCGGGGAATGTGTTCTGGGTATTCCCGTGTGAGGTGCTTGTGGCGGGCACATTGTGAGACATAAGGAGATCCCGGGGGTGAGAACCTTCATGGAGCGAAGCCCCGGGTAGAAGGTGCTATTGTAGCACGGACTATTGTAGTCCCAAAAGAGAAGATAATTCCGTCTGATCCCCCCTAGGACCTGATATCTCTTGAGGACCGAAACCTTGGGACTTACGTGCTCACCACTCGCTCTTGTATGGGCGGGAGACGGATGTCTGACTAGCTAGGACGGTGCCACTACTACTAGGTTGTTAGCAGATAGTGTCGGGAGGTA
>JALGXP010000860.1:10651-21292 GCA_023333625.1 Bothriochloa decipiens
GTGGAGACCCACACCCTCCTTAGACAACATAGTGACCTCGGAGGCCCGGTACTATGTCTCACAGTCTCAGTGTGCCGGTGGTACCTATCCGGGATGTCCCAGTACTGAGTGGTAGGGTGGCATCGCACCGGCTAGAAAGCAGCCGGAATCAGCTTAGGCGGGGCGCCGCCGATGATAGTGATCTTGTGGTTATGGGAGTACACGCTCTGCAGAGTTTATGAATCTATATATAGTCCGCGAGCCACTGGTATGGCTTTTTCCTAAGACCCACGCTTCTCGGGAGTAGTGAGAGGAGTCCTTCTATTTCTCCCCCTGGTGTTACCCTTCCGGCTGTGAGCCGCTGAGACAGGCTCCGAGAGGGAGTTGGACCTGTCGACTGAGTGCGAGAGGGTGAGATGTGTGTGATGGAAATGGAATGGGTTTGGATGTGTGGATGAGATGGATTAAAACTTGATGAATTATATTATATAATACCGGTCACTGTTTGCATAGGAAACTACAGCCACATATTAGGTCGAATTGATTACATCCTTTGCATCCCACCAAATACTATATAGCAAAAGCAAAGCATAGGGTGGAAGATGTGGCCAGTATAAACCGTACTGAAAATTATTTGGCAGGTGAGCCCGACTATGACTATGACGACGAAGAGGAGTAGATGTCTCGTTCCTATGCTCAGGCTTCTTTTGGAGATGTTTTGTACTTCCGCTTTCCGCAGCCGTCCCAGAGGCTGCTGCTACTCTGATGATCCCGCCAAGGTGGCGGTGAACTATTTATGTAATCCCTTCTAAATGTATTCTTTTGTTCGATGTATGGATCCTGTATCGACTATTGCGAGATAATGAGATGGTTTGATGCTTCGAACTATTATATTATCCGGCATTCTGTGTATTTTCCCTTCGTGGAAAATTGAGGATGTTTCAGTTGGTACCAGAGCCATGCTTGACCCTAGGACGAGACCAGTAGGATTGGACGATAGAATTAGGAAAATCTTGAAATATCTCGGTTATATACCGACCACTGCATACGCTTTTATGCATGGCTTACCTCTCTCTGCAACTTTTCTAACTTCTTTCTCGTGTCACCTGCAGATGGACCCCAACTTGCCGCTTGGTCCGTTACCACCAATGGATATCATTGAGTTCAGACTCGACAGAACGGAGCAAGGAGGCTATGCTCACGTGCTTCGTGAGGTTCTCACCGAGCTAGGTGTTCCCGTGGAGAACGTCGAGTATCTTTGCCGCGGCAAGCCCACCCTTGGAGGAGGCATTGAGGACTATAAGGCAGTCCACATCAACGTGCCTGCAAGCATAAACCTGCCCAAAGTTACCGCCTTCACTGACTTCGCCTTCGACAATGACACCGACATGTGTGTTCAGACCGTTTCGCGCCAGGCACTCCGTACTGTGCTGCGCAACGGAACTGACTACCTGAAGGAAAGTCGCTTTCGTCTGCTTCCTCATGCCATCGATGATCAGCAGGGTACTTGGGGAGAGGTCTCTACATAGAGCAGAATACCAGAGTCGACCGCAACCCCTGCCACCGCGCCTCCATGATGTACATGCAGTGCCAGGAAATGTACATTGCAGAGTTGGAGTGGAAGGGACGCCGTGACCGTCGCTACCTAATGGAAGTTGATGAGAGGATTCGCAAGTCAGAGGATAAGGAAGCGGCATGGAAGCAAAAGATTACAGATCTAGAGCGTGATATAGCACGCAAAGAGCACGCTCACCAAGATCAGATTACTAGTCTGATGAGCGAGTTGGATAAGCTTCAAATACACAACAGCCAACTCAACAAGAACATCTGGGAGCTTAAGGCCACTATGGCTGGGAAGAACGAAGACATTGCAAAGGGATTCCAGGAAAAGAGTCAAGATGCTGCCTACAGGGACAAGCTCCATGAGCAGTGCAAGGCTCAACGTGAGAAGCTGCTACAGGAGTACACCCTTGCTAGTTACAACCAGGGACACTTGATCAACTATGTCCATAAGACGGCATACCTCATGGATAAGCTCAAATGCACTATGGAAGCTTGGAAGAGGTCAGATCGTAAGAGGGTCAGAGAGTACGAGGAGTTGCAGGACGAGCTTCCCTTACGTGCCCGTAAGAGGGTCAGGGTTAAGACATTCGAGCTGGGGCAATCTTGCCTCAACTTGAGTGGATGTCCCACCACTGGACTTAGTGGACAGGCAGTGTCCACCCCTCAGCTCGAGGAGGCCCGTCGCTACATCTCTCGCCTTCAGATGACCGACGAGCAGATCCAGACTTCTGGCATCAGTATACCTCCCACAGCTTACAGTTTGGACCAGCCTCTAGAGATGGTCTAGAGTAATATCAGGTCAGGAGATGATGAGCCCTGTATGGCCAAGTGACCAGACTCACCATGATGCTGAGTAGTTGTCCACCCCTTTTTTGCTAGACTACCTGCGTGTAGTACGTTTCTCGCGAGTCTCCAAGCGTAGCCGCTAAAGACATCGTTATGTACCCCCCCTGATGTAATGAATGATTTGGTTTTTATCGCATCTTATTGGATCTTCATGCTTCTTCGTCTGAGTGTTTGATAAATTAGTAATGTTTTAAAAATTATTTCAAAATAAGTATGTCTTTAATATCAAAGTTATAATAAGCCCGTATGCCCTAATCTGAGGTTTAGGTTGAGCAGGATGTCCACTCGTCATGCCAGCCGCCTGAGAAACCGCTCTCCTTCACCCGTGCCCGCCAGGGGCCGCGGACGCAGAAGTGGTCATGCACGCGTTGGTCGCATACCCCTCGACCTTGAGGAGCCACCCCGCGCTGCCACCCCACGACCTGCACACCCATCGCCACCACCGGTAGTTGAGCCGAAACCAGCTGCCGGAGGCGCGGCTGGAGGACAGCCACAGCCTGCTGCTGAGCCCGAGCCTGCCGCAGGAGGAGGTGCAGCTCCACCACCACCTCTCGTGCCACTCTTGGCGGATGTGATGGCCCAGCAGACCGAACTCCTTCGAGTCTTAGCTGAGAGCGTGCTGCACCCCCAGCACCGGGAGCCCCGCGATGATTTCTACAAGAAGCTGGAGTTCTTTCTCAAGCTGAGGCCCCCGACGTTCGATGGCACCAGCATCGACCCTATTGCTGCTGATGATTGGCTTAAGGAGATTGAGAAGAAGCTGGACTTGACCACTTGCACTGACGAGGAGTGCGTTGGCTTGGCAGCTCACCAGCTTGTGGGTGCTGGGCGATCTTGGTGGGACAGCCTCTGCGAAACCCACCGAGACCCCGCCAACATCTCCTGGGATGAGTTTGTGGACGAGTTCCGCGCATTCTTCATCCGTGAAGGTGCGCTGGAGAAGAAGGAGAATGAGTTCCGCAGCATCTCCATGGGAGCTGACAAGGTGCATGAGTACACCACCCGCTTCACTAACCTGCTGTGCTATGCACCCGTCTCAGTGGTGAACTCTGAGAAGGAGAAGATGTACTACTACCGCAAGGGCTTGTCTAGCCGTATCAGGCTCTCTCTCTCAGGCACCAAGAGCCATACCCTTCGTGACCTGATTGACAGGTGCATGGAGATTGAGAAGGACCGCGACGAGGTTTTCGCGGAGAGGGAGGCGCTTGGCAAGAACAAGAAGCGCCGTACTGAGGGCACCTCCCGCGCACCTGCCCCACGGAGGTCGCGTGGTGAGACCTCTCAGCCTCCCCGCTCTCGCTTCGCCCAGGGAGCTGCTCACGGATCGAGCCAGGGCGGTGGTACCCACACCAGCAACTACCCCCGCCCTGCTCAGGACCACCAAGCATACGCTCGTGCCGCACCTGGAGGTAGCACGTGGAGACCCACTGCGCCAACCCCCACAGGCGGCATGACCTACACTTGCTTCGCTTGTGGCCAGCCAGGTCACAAGGCAGCCGAGTGCCCAAACAAGGCCGCACCAGCTACACCAGCGCCCGCCGGGCAGAACCAGGGCACCCCACACAAGCAGATGCCATCCGGAGCACCCCGTGGCTGCCTCACCCACATCTCAGCAGAGGCCGCCCAGAGCGCCCCCGATGTGGTGTACGGTATGTTTTTAGTGCATGGAGTTAAGGCATCCGTGCTGTTTGATTCAGGTGCTACATGTTCATATATATCCTCCCAGTTTGCATGAGAGCACCATATACCTGTCACTCCATGAAAAGAAACCTTATACACCAGTTCACCCTTGGGCAACATTTGTTGTACCAAAATATGTAAAGGAGTAAGTACCACCATCGAGGGTCTTGCCTTTCTTGCTGATCTTACCTTACTACCCTTCGAAGGCCTAGACGTCATTCTAGGGATGGATTGGCTAACCCAGAACAAAGGAGTGATATCTTGCTCACCCAGATTTGTGGATATAACCCATCCAAGTGGCTGTAAGATCAGATGTGAGCCAAACAAAGGGACAGATATATCCATGCTGTGTGCCTTGGAAGAGAAGTCACTTGAGGAAGTGCCTGTAGTTTGTGAGTACCCGGATGTCTTTCCGGAAGAGCTACCAGGAATGCCACCGGACAGAGATGTTGAGTTCGTGATCAACCTGATGCCTGGTACAAGTCCGATTTCCAAGCGACCCTACCGTATGGCAGTTGATGAGCTTAAGGAGCTTAAGAAACAGCTCGAGGAACTATCCGAGAAAGGGTTCATTAGGCCCCGTGCCTCGCCCTGGGGATCTCCTATGCTGTTTGTTAAGAAGAAGGATGGAACACAGAGGATGTGCGTTGATTACCGGAACCTGAATGCCGTAACTATAAAGAACAAGTATCCTTTGCCGAGGATAGATGACCTGCTTGATCAGCTTCGTAATGCCAAGTACTTCTCCAAGATCGACCTCAGATCAGGCTACCATCAGATGAAGATCAGAGAGGAAGACATTCCTAAGACAGCATTTGTCACCAGATTTGGGCAGTATGAGTACACCGTCGTGTCCTTCGGTCTTACAAACACGCCAGCTTATTTTATGAACATGATGAATAAAGTGTTCATGCAGGAGCTGGATAAGTTCGTGGTGGTCTTCATTGATGACATTCTTGTCTATTCTACCACCGCCGAAGCGCATGAGCAACATCTGAGGATGGTACTGGAGAAGTTGAGAAAACATTAGCTCTATGCCAAGTTCAACAAGTGTGAGTTCTGGCTTGAGGAGGTCGCTTTCCTAGGTCATGTGCTCAATGCTGATGGAGTGGCTGTCGATCCATCCAAGATTGAGACAGTGAAGGAATGGGAGCAGCCACGGAATGTGACTGATGTGAGAAGTTTCTTGGGATTGGCTGGTTACTATCGCCGATTCATCGAGAACTTTTCCAAGATAGCTCGCCCCATGACCAACCTCCTGGAGAAGACCAAAGAGTTTGAATGGATGCCCCAATGCGAACAAAGTTTCCAGACCCTGAAGGAGAAGCTCACCACAACGCCTGTTCTAGCCTTGCCCGATATCCACCAGGACTTTGTGGTCTATTGCGATGCATCTCGCCTCGGGCTTGGTTGTGTTCTAATGCAGAATGGGAAAGTCATTGCCTATGCTTCCCGCTAGCTTAAGGAGCATGAACAGCGTTACCCCACCCATGATCTCGAACTTGCAGCCATGGTCCATGCCTTGAAGATTTGGAGGCACTACCTGATAGGGAACAAGTGCGAGATCTACACCGATCACAAGAGCTTGAAGTACTTTTTCACCCAGGAGAATCTGAACATGAGACAGCGTCGTTGGCTCGAGCTGCTTAATGACTACGACGTGGAGATTCTCTACCACCCTGGGAAGGCCAATGTGGTCGCTGACGCTCTTAGCTGCAAAAGTCATTGTCATGCCTTGTTCACCACTGCCTTGCCCAAGGAGTTGCAAGAGGGCATTGATGAGTTACACATGGAGGTGATACCTCGTGGCCTGTTGAATGAGCTTCGCGTACACTACACCCTCATGGATAGGATCCGTGAAGCCCAACGCCATTGCCCAGAAATTTGGGAGATATACGAGCTCCTGACACAAGGCAAGTGCCCAGAGTTCAGTGAGGATGAGCTAGGCACTTACTGGTACAAGGACAGAATTTGTGTGCCTGCCGACCCAGCTATCCGCAACGAAATCCTATCAGAAGGTCATGATTCTAAGTATTGTATCCACCCAGGCAGTACTAAAATGTATGCTGATTTGAAGAAGAAATTCTGGTGGAAGAACATGAAATCAGACATAGCAGAGCATGTTGCTAGATGTGACATTTGCAAACGCGTCAAGGCTGAGCATAAGAGACCTACAGGGCTGTTAAAGCCACTGGATATACCTGAATGGAAGTGGGACAGCATTTCTATGGACTTCATTGTGGGTTTGCCTCGAACCCCGAAGGGCCATGATGCCATATGGGTGATAGTCGACCGCTTGACTAAGGTAGCTCACTTCCTAGCCATCAAGACTGATGCCTGAGTCGGCCAGCTAGCAGATTTGTATGTTGGGAACATTCTCAAGCTGCATGGAGCCCCTAAGAGCATAATATCCGATCGTGGACCGCAGTATACGTCCAAGTTCTGGAAAGCCCTGAACAAGTCGATCGGCAGCAAGCTAGATTACAGTACCGCATACCACCCTCAGATAGATGGGCAGACAGAAAGAGTGAACCAGATACTTGAGGATATGCTTCGAGCTTGTGTTCTGAAATATGGGACTGATTGGGAGAAGAGCTTGCCCTTTGCAGAGTTCTCCTACAACAACAGTTACCAGGCTAGCCTCAAGATGTCACCCTTCGAAGCTATGTACGAAAGACCATGCAGAACACCCTTGATGTGGTCTGAAATGGGTGAAAGATCGTTCTTTGGCCCGGCCACCATTAAGGAGGCCGAAGAAGGAGTCGCTCAGGTGCGAGAAAATCTAAAAATTGCCCAGAGCCGTCAAAAGAGTTATGCCGACAAGAGGCGCAGAGACCTTGAGTTTGAGGTAGGAGACTATGTCTACCTCAAGGTCTCCCCGCTTCGAGGGACCGTCAGGTTTCATGTAAAGGGAAAGCTAGCACCAAGGTATGTGGGACCGTACAGAATCAGTGAAAGGATTGGCAAGCTTGCCTACAGAATAGAGTTGCCCCCACCACTGGCAGGAGTACACCCAGTGTTTCATGTGTCGCAACTGCGCAAGTGTTTGCAGCCGCCAGAGCATCCGATACCCGCAGAGGCACTCGATATTCAGGACACTTTGGAGTACAGAGAGCACCCCGTCCGCATTATGGACAGAACCACCAAGGAAACGAGAAACTCCAGCACGCCACATCTGAAGATTCAGTGGAGCAATCACACAGAACGGGAAGCAATTTGGGAGAAGGAGTCAGAAATGAGGAAGCTCTACCCCTACCTTTTTGAAGAGTAAGTTACACTCTTGAATCTCGAGGACGAGATTCTCATAAGGGGGTAGGACTGTAACAACCCTAGAAATCCGGTCACCAAAAATACGGGCTTTCAAAATTTTTTTCTAAAGTTTACCAGTGCATGATGGATGTCATGTAGGAAAATCCGCCAACAGATGCACAACTAACACCCGACGTTAGCCCGAGCATTGCATTTAAATAACCAACACTTGATTCGCCTCTTATTCAATTTTATGTGATGACTAATAAAATCGAATAACCTTTTATCACATGTGTATATATATATGCCCGCTAACTCCGAAAATGGAGCCATCATGACCTAGAGACCCTAGTGGACCCACCATGGTGTATACATCATGGTCACTAACCTCACTAACCTAGGGTTGTGGCTAAATTAGTTGCTTTGCAAGAAATAGAAATGGAAAAAGAATTAGGAAATAGAAAGAAAAAGGAAAAAGAGAAACCGGCCCGAAGCAGCTTACAGCCCAGCCGGCCTGCTACCGACCCCCCCCCCACGCTGGACCAACCGGCAGCCTAGCCTGGCCGCGCGTTCGCTCGCCCACACGCGCGCCCGCTCGCCGTGCTGTGGCCCAGCCGGCCAGAGGCCCAGCAAGGCCGCCCGCCGCTCGCTCGCCCTACGCGTGCGCTCGCTCACTCACGAAGCCGCAGCCCAGTTAACCGGGACGGCCCGACATGGGCCTGTCTCCGCCGCTCGCCACTCCGTCCCGCTGACGCATGGGACCGACCTGTCAGCTTCCACCTTTTACCACTTCTGGTCGACCGTGCGTCACGTCCGACGTTCCAGAAATGGAACGGCGAAGCTCCACCGCCCGCTGCTCGCCCGTGACTCGCCATCACAACACGGATGCCGCCCATCCTCACCTAACCGCGCCGCGCCACTCCCCGAACCCTAACCCTAATCGTGGCCGCGCACAGCCGCCCGATGGGCATCTTCTGCCTCCGCGGTCCATGGCCGGCCGCTGTGCCTATTTAAGGAGAAGCACGGCACGCTATGGTTTCCTCCATGCCCAGCCGCCTTGCTGACCATCCTGCACCCACCCGTCGACGTCAAAGGGATCAGAGAGGGAGGGGTGAAGAAGGCGGGGAGGAGCCGGACCACAGCAGAGCGCCACCTCCGCCGTCCGCATCCGTGCGCCGGAGAAGCCCGACGGACCCGCTCGGCCTCGACTTACCCCTCCAACGCTACGGCACTGCTACTCCCCCACCAGGCCGTCGCTTCGACCTCAGCCGTGAACCACTGGGACAGCCCCGCGCAGGTAAGCTGCCCTACCCCATCCTTGGCCGCCACCAGTACATCGTCGACGTTCTCACTCCCCTTATCGCTGTTTCTTTCCTTACCGCGACCAATAGCTTCGCTGTAGTCTAGAGCACGTTCTTGGCAACCTCTAGGAGCCGGCACGGGCCACAGTTGGAGCCACGCACTTTTGCAGCTCCGACCTCCCTGGACTCTGGCCGCTGGAGCGTCCGCCGTGGCCGCCGAGCCGCGCACGCCCCGCCATGCCTCGACTAGCCCCGGTAGCTAGCTCATGGAGATCCCAGCTTCTCCAATCAAAGGGCAAGAAGGAAGATGGAGACCAACGCCCGGCTTCGCCGGCCAATTTGGCCTCGCCGTCGCCAGACGCCGCTGCCGCGCCTCGCTGACCGCCACCGGCTTGAGGGTCGATTTCCCCGAGTTAGAGCACCTAGCCGACCAGCCACGTAGCACAGCTAATGAGCCGACATTCGTCGAGGGTCCGTTCGACGAAGTCGAGGGTCCGTCCGACGAAGTCGAGGGTCCGTTCGACGAGTCGAGGGTCCGCCCGACGAAGTCGAGGGTCCGCCCGACGAAGTCGAGAACCTGGCTCCCATCGAGGGCCTGCTTGAGTCGAGGTTCTGACTCGAGGCCAGAGGGTCGAGTCTCACCGGAGAACTGTTCTTGAGGGCTGCCACTTCGTGCGAACAAAGTTCCGTCTTCGAGGGCATGCCCGTTCACCGGGCGAAGTTTCGTTCTCGAGGCCAGTCCGTTCGCCCGAACGAGGTCCGTCCTCGAGGGGTCGCCCGGACCGCCCCCTCAAGTGTACAGTGGCCGACCCAACCTGACCCAGATCCAGCCCTGTCCAGACCCTCCGAGGCCCGGTCGAGACCCCGTCAACGTTGACCGTTGACCTGGCCCCACCTGTCAGTGACCAGATCCGTAGGCCCCACCTGTCAGCCACTGACTGGGTCCCGTCAGTGCTGATGTCAGCATGACATCAGCATGACGTCAGCACATCCCCAGCTGCACTGTTCCTGCACACCACGTGGCCCAATCAGGAGCTGCCACGTGTCAGCACCAGGTTAACCTGTCGTTTTTTCTTTTTCCGAAAATAGAATAAACTTCAGAAATTCATAACTTCTTCATACGAACTCCGAAAAATATGAACCAAGTGTCTAAATTTTCATAAAAATGAGCTCTATGTCATAGGCTTGTGTAAGAGTGCATTTGGAGTTATTGAATTTTATTGCTTCTTTGTGTTGACTCTATAGGAGCCGCTAACGCGGCTATTATGTCTCGTTTTAGAGGAGCAGTTTGAGGAGGACGACTATGAGTACGAGGAGGAGCTCGGAGACGACTTCGCAGGTGCCACACCCCACCCAACCTCGTAGATCCTATTACGCATGGCATAATATCTAGTTGCTAGTGCTTTAATTATGAATATCACCAGATGATAGGTTGCATGTTAGCACTGCCTGATGAGCCTTTACCTTGTCGCAACCATACTCCTGCACACCTGCTGATAGGCTAGACGGTTGCTTATTTACTTATGATGCCTTACTTCTACTACGCTTATATCTGTGTGATAATGATGCGTGGTGGATAGCATGGTTCTATGGTTAAGGCACGTGGTGCCACTTTACTCGGGGAGAGTGCTGCGTGCGTCTTGGGTGTGTGGTGAGGGTTGAGTCGATCGGACAGGATTCTACGATGAGCCATGTGGGCGAGTCTTGCCGGGGAATGTGTTCTGGGTATTCCCGTGTGAGGTGCTTGTGGCGGGCACATTGTGAGACATAAGGAGATCCCGGGGGTGAGAACCTTCATGGAGCGAAGCCCCGGGTAGAAGGTGCTATTGTAGCACGGACTATTGTAGTCCCAAAAGAGAAGATAATTCCGTCTGATCCCCCCTAGGACCTGATATCTCTTGAGGACCGAAACCTTGGGACTTACGTGCTCACCACTCGCTCTTGTATGGGCGGGAGACGGATGTCTGACTAGCTAGGACGGTGCCACTACTACTAGGTTGTTAGCAGATAGTGTCGGGAGGTA
>JALGXP010000087.1:0-92344 GCA_023333625.1 Bothriochloa decipiens
GGCGTGGCTGACTTGGATGTATGATTAGTGTTGATGTCCTCATCATCTTTGCTCCTGTTGCCCTTTTAGAAGCCATCAGGATCCTTTTAGCCTTTGCAGCTTCGAAAGGGTTCAAGCTATATCTGATGGATGTCAAGAGTGCTTTCCTCAATGAGTACATAGAGGAGGAAGTGTATGTGAGGCAAGCCCCTGGTTTTGAAAATCCTAAGCACCCAGACCATGTTTACAAACTCCACAAAGCCGTGTATGGTCTCAAACAAGCCCCTAGAGCCTGGTATGCTATATTGAAGTCCATTTTTCTTAGGAAGGGTTTTACCATGGGCTCTGTTGATAAAACTTTGTTTCTCCTCAAGCAAGGCAAAGGCATTCTCATTGTGCAGATATACGTGGATGATATAATCTTTGGTGGCTCTTCACATGCCCTTGTGGCAAGGTTTTCTGATTTGATGAGCAGGGAGTTCGAGATGAGCATGATGGGCGAGTTGACATTCTTTCTCTGGTTGCAAATCAAGCAAACTCGGGAAGGGATGTTTGTGCACCAAGGCAAGTACACCAAGGACCTACTGAAGAAGTTTGACATGGGTGAGGCCAAGCCTCTTTTGACGCCCATGGCGACTACCATTGCCTTGGATGCTGATGTTGAGGGAGAAGCCGTGGACCAGAAGGAGTATCGCAGCATGATCGGGTCACTGCTGTACCTGACGGCGACGAGACCGGACATCTAGTTTGCGATCTGTCTTTGTGTGCGCTTTCAGTCTTCACCACGCACATCTCACCGTCAAGCCATCAAGCGGATCACGAGCTACCTTTGCTTCACTCCTGAATTCGGTCTTTGGTACTCGACCGCCTTCACCCTCTCGCTTTCTGGTTATTCTGATGCTGATTATGCTCGTTGTCGTGTTGAGAGAAAGTCAACTTCTGGTACTTGTCAATTTCTTGGTTCATCTCTTATTTCTTGGTCCTCTCACAAGCAGTCTTCCATAGCCCAATCCACCTATGAGGCTGAGTATGTTGCTACTACCACTTGTTGCTCTCAGCTGCTTTGGATAGTTGCTACCCTAAGTGACTTTGGCTTAGATTTCACTCGAGTGTCACTTTACTGTGACAGCACCAATGCCATAAGTGCAGCCAAAAACCCAGTGCTCCATGCTAAAACCGAGCACATTGAGGTGAGATACCACTTTTTGAGAGACAACCAAGAGAAAGGAACCATAGATTTGAGACATATCTACACCAAGCACCAGCTAGCTGACATTTTCACCAAACCTCTCAATCAAACCCAGTTTGCACACTTGCGAGGGGATTTGGGTGTTTGCTTCCCATTTTAGTTGTGGGATGCTTTGTATCTTGTATAGTAGTTTTTATTTCTCTTTCTTTGCTTTTGCTTTTGTATCATGTTGCATTGCATTTCATCATGTATCATATATCATGTGCTTAGCTTCACTTGTATAGCTTGTTGATTAAGGTTATGCTTTGGATGATATGTCTTACGGATACATGAAAGCTATAGTAGCTTAGGCTCTTTTTGATCATCTTGATACATGTTGTGAGCTAAGCTTGCTTTTTAAATGTGAACTTGCTTAATGAATAATGAAATCTGAAAAATGTTCACCTTTGAGATGGCAACTAGCATGTGTAGGATATGTTGAGATTCATGTTGCTTTCACATGTATGCTTTAGTTGCTATGTCTCATGTTTCTTGAATCATATACTTAGCTCGGATCTCTTGATATCTTTGTGCTAAAACTTGATGTCTAATCTAAGTAATGATGAAAATGCTTTGGAGTTGTATCTTTACTGTCCCACGGCAATGTCACGAGACTACTTCTCATTCACGCGAGTGAGATGAACTTGGGCATTGTAGTGCTAGTCCACAACCACTCATGACAAGATTGCTTCCCACTTACACAAGGGATGAACTCGGCGTGGTTGAAAAACAAGATAAAAATATCAAAATTCTTCGGCGGACAGTTTGATCCTCTCACATACACATGTCTAAAAGTAACCTTGTTATCCATTGTAACACTCCGATCAATGTTGAAGTTACAAGTGTTAAGTGCTTCCTTGAGACATGATGTATGATCGTTATATGGGGTAGTTCACTTTTGTATACATGTGCTAGCACTAGTTTGATCTCCTGCTTATATTTGCTCTGTGCTATCCTCTTTGGTGAACACTTTTTATGAGATATGCTTAAAATTGGTCAAAATGCTTATGATTCATATTCCATTTCATTTGATTAGTTTGAACGTTAGCTTTGTTCTGTGCCTGCTGTAATCCATGTGCCGTACCAACTTGAACATGATTTTATTCAACTTGCTATACTCATAAAGCTTTGTATGTTTGCATTGTCCATCTTGTGCATTTTATAGCATGTTTTAAGGGGGAGCTTCTATCTTGTCCACTTGATAAGTGCTTTTGTCAACAAAGGGGAGAATGTTTTCACAAATCTAGAGTGTGCATTTGTGAGGTTGATGCACTTGTCAAGGGGGAATTGCATATTCTTGTCAAGGGGGAGTTGCATATTTTCTCTTTGCTTTGCTCATGGCAAGTGACCTTTTCGAGATTTTCTGTGGCTTTTGGTCATTTGAGTGGGCTTTCTCTAGCTTTGTGTTGGTGCTGACAATGCACTCATCAAGGGGGAAACTCCAGGACACATGATTTTCCATATCATGGTGTAGCATCTTTGTTGGTGTGATGAGCGATTGTCAACATGTCCAACACTTGTGGTTGGTGGTCGGTTCGGTGGTTCTACGGATCCCCTGGCACAGGGTTATGTGTCAAAATGTGTATCTTGGCTTATGATGTGCAGGTGTGGAGTCCGGATGCAGTGGCAGCGATCGGGAGAAGGTCAAGTAGGGCGTGCCGTGCTGACGGACCGGGTGCGGTGAAGGGCGGACGCTAGGCTTGTACTGAAGGACCAGACGGCTGGGTGGCCAGCTGTGGTGGCTGACACTTGGGACATCGACAAGCGCAAGTGTACATGGTGGGGGACACGTACAGGCTACGCTACTCGTGAGGAGGTTTGGTGGTTTGTCCTACGCCACTCGCGGACGGTTTGGTGGTTTGTCCTCAAAACCATTGGTGACGGGTTTCGTAGGTTTGGCCTCAAAACCTGGGCAGAGTTCTCGATGTGGACGAATGGCATGTGGCAGCATCGGGGAGACTGCGTCGAGGCAAGGCTACCGGTGAGAAGGCGCGGTGGCCGTCAGATCAAGAAATCTCAAGTTGGACCATAGTGCCCTTGGCTAGGTGGTTCACTCTAATAATATCTAGGGGTAGAAGTGGAATTGTGTAATAGGCATATAAATAGAAGTGGACTGCCGCCCACTTAGACTCACCTCTGGACACCTCACCACTACCTCTGTTACCCCCGTCATTTTTTGGTTTTCCCCTCTCTGTTCGTGTTCTTATTAAAGGTCCAAGAACAAGAATTTACCCTTGTATCTGTGAGATATTTGGTGTGGGCATGGAGGCCCGAATCCTCCTTGTGCCCTCTGGGCTTGGTCACTTTTATCTGTGATTTTCGTTTGTCTTTGTGCTATGTTGACTTTTTGTGGTATTCTTGGACGAACTTCAATTCATCGGATTGGGAGCAATTTGGCTCGTTCTTCTTGCGCTGATTGATGCCTTGCCGAGTGATGAACTAGATTTCCAAGTGAATTGAACCAATTCCACTCGTGCTGCAAGAAATTGCAAGATTTGCGTTTTTGGGGGAAAAACTAAGTGCTCGGCCCAGATCTGCTTTTCCCGGCCACTGAATTTAAATTGAGTGATGATTTCTTGGGGATAGTTTTCTATTTACCTCATGATGGCATGTGCAAAATCTAGTATCGATCTGTGTTGATTAGATCCAGTTTTTCTTGACTTTCCTTCTCGTGTTTCGGCTGTCCTAAGTAGGTGCTCTTCCTGAGTTCCTTTGATTCTTTGCTTTATGATTGCATGAGAGATTCTTGTGTGGGGATCTACAGCAGTGCTGCCAGCATCGTGTGCTTAGGCGCCGAGTGAGCTTGTTTGAGCAGCACTTGCCTTTGACCCCAGTTGCCTGATTCTTTCATCGGTGGTCTGTTAGCTGCTTTGGTGAAGCCAGGGATGAGAGAACAAGCAGCTACACTGCAGTGCCAAAGCGCCTCCCAATTCAGGCCGGTGCTCCCGACAAGTTCCCAACAACATTCTAATTTCTTTCCAACCACCGTAGCTGTATGGTCCTGATCAGTTTTTCGACCAGTCTTTGTCTTGTTACCGACCACTGTGATCAACGTGGTCGTGACCAATTTTCTGACCAGCTACTATTCTGTTGCCGACCACCATGGTCGACATGGTCCTGACCAGTTCCCAACCAGTTCCCATTTTGTTCTCGACCACTGAGATCGACGTAGTATGGACCAGTTTTCCCGACCAGTTTCCATCTTGTTGCCGACCACCGTGGTGACGTGGTCCAAACCAGTTGCCGACCAGGTTTCTTTCAGTTCCTGGCTCCCGACCAATTGCTTTTTGATCTCCGTTTCTATACTCATTTCCTGCATTGGTTCTATGGTGCTTGGCTGTGTTTCTAGGGAACCTCTATCTGGTCGGGATTTTGAAGAAATGTTACGGCTCCCATTCACCCCCTCTGGTCGCTGTTTTTGGTCCTTCAATGCAACTACTCCTCAAAGTCGAACTTTAGTCTCGGTTCACTTAACACAACCGCCCGTGAAATGCCCATCTTTAGAAACGGCTGTGTTAAACTAACCGCCCCTAAAAATCTATCTATAGAGGTAGCCTTCCTAATGCAGCCGCCACTGAAAATATGGTTTCAAGAAATGTTTTTTAAGAGAGCTGCCTCTGAATATGTATTGTCAGGGCTGGTTAAAAGCCCGTCGCTGTAGTTGCGTCATCTTTACAGTCGCTTTGTTAGTGTCGGCCTGGTTAGGCGCGGCTGAAAACACGATTTAGCCGCCTCTATAGTAACTTTCTGTACTAGTGAAGTGACCAGACCAGCTGGACCCACATGTCAGCCACTGTATAGCCCCGGACCAATCGCAGCTCACCATGTGTCAGCCTGAGATTTAACCTCTCTTTTTCTTTTTGAGAAAATTGTTTAAACATCAGAAATTCATAACTTATTCATACGAACTCTTAAAATTATGAATGAAGTGTCCAAATTTTCATAAAAATGAGCTCTATGTCATAGGCTTATATATGTTTGCATTTGGAGTTATTGAATTTCATTTGGTTCTTTATGCTACTCTATAGGAGTCACTAACGTGACTATTATGTTTCATTTCAGAGGAGCAGTTTGAGGAGGACGACCCTGACTATGAGGAGGAGCTCGGAGATGACTTTGCAGGTGCCATGTCCCACCCAACCTCATAGATCTTATTACACATGGCATAATTATTAGCTTCTCAGGTTACGTGGTAGAATTTCTTGTGGAGCCTTTACCTTGTTGCAAGCTTACTCCTGCACACCCGCCGTTAGGCTAGACGCACACTTATTTACTTATGTTGCTTTACTTCTACTATGCTTATATCTGTGATATGATGTGTGGTGAAGTATGGTTATATGGATAAGGCACGTGGTGCCACTTTACTCGGGGAGAGTGCTGCGTGTGTCTTGGGTGTGTGGTGAGGGTTGAGTCGATCGGATAGGATTCTAGGATGAGCTAGAGGCGAGTCTCGTCGAGGGGTGTGATCTGGGCATCCCTGTGAGAGGTACCTGTGGCGGGTACATGTGAGGTATGGTGATCTTAGGGTAGACAGCCTTTGTGGATCGAAGCCCCGAGAAGGAGGTGTCATTGAGGCACGGGGTGTTGGTGAACCCTAATGAGAAGATAATCTTGTCTGATCCTCCGAGGACCTGATATCTCTTGAGGACGAGAACCTTGGGACCTATGTGCTCATCACTCGCTCCTGAATGGGCAGGAGATGGATGACTGACTAACTAGGACGGTGCCACTACTACTAGGTTGTTAGCGGATAGTGTACGGAGGAACGGGCGTCAGGACCCCCACCCTCTTTAGACAGCATAGTGACCTTACTGGTCCTGTCCTATGTCACAATCTCAATATGCCGGTGGATTTCAGGGTGGCCCAGAACTAAGTGGTAGGGTGGCATCGCATCGGTTAGAAGGCAGCCGGAATCAGCCTAGGCGGGGCATCACCAATGATGGTGATCTTGTGGTTACGGGAGTACATGCTCTGCAGAGTTGTGAATCTATATATAGTCTACGGCCTCGGTATGGCCTTTTCCTTGACCTACGCTTCTCGAAAGTATTGAGATGAGTCCTTCTCTTCTTCCCCATGTTGACTTACCCTTCTGGCCGTGGGCCATTGAGACATGCTCTGAGAGGGAGTTGGCCTGTTGATTGAGTGAGAGAGGGTGAGATGTGTGCGATGATGGGATGGGAAAGCTGTGTGGATAAGATGGGTTAAAACTTGATGAATTACAATTATATAATATTGATTTAATATTTATTACCACTTGCATAGGAAACCACAGCTAAATAACAGGTCTCTTTTATTATATCCTTTTGCATCCACCTATACCACATAGCGTAAGCAAAGCATAGGGTGGGAAATAGTGGCCAGTATAAACCGTACTGAAATTTATTTAACAGGTGAGCCAGACTACGACTATAACGACAAAGGGCTCAAGGACTAGATGTCTTGTTCCTACGCTCAGGCTTCTTTTAGAGGAGTTGTTGTTGGGTTCCGCCTACGTAGCTGTTCATGATGCTGCTTTACTCCGATGATTCCGCCAGTGTGGCGATGCACTATAACACCCTGATTTTGAACCTTAAAATATTAAATGACTGAATTTATTTTCGAATAGATGTTTTACATTCATAGGCCAATTATAAATGTTTTATGAATTACTTTAAAATGTGTAGCATGTTAGAAACCATGCACTGTTGCATTCATGCTGTTGCATAAGTTTTGGTTGACTTGTTTGAGCTTGTTGTTTAATCTTTGCTTTGCTTTCTAGTTACTAACATGCTCTAACTTGTCCCCTCCAATTCCTAGACTAACTAAACCTAGTCTAACTAGCCTAGGCCAGTACTTAGTGGGCCCTGGCCACCCCCAGCCACTACTGGCCGAGCATGGCCAACACTGGCCAGCCATGGCCAAGGTAGCAAAAGCAACAGCAGGCCTGTAGCGGCTAGGCTTGGCCACAGCTAGCCAGGCCAGCTAGCTAGCGCAGCAGGCCGCCAGCAGCCCAGCAGCGTGGCCCGCCTGGCCTTTGTGCTCGCCACCACGTGGTGGGCCGAGCGGCCCAACTGGCCCGCAGGCCGCGCCAACGCGCCCGTCCACCACCGCCGACAGGTGGGGCCCACACAGATGGGGCCCACAGCTACAGTGTCATCTCCCTCAAGGAGACGGACACCGAGCCGGACCCGGCCTCCACCGTGTCGCACCCGCCCAGACACGGAACGAGGTTCGCCGTGCGCGCTATAAAGCCCCTACAGCCGCCTCGAGTCCACCTCTTCGCAACCCTAGCCCACCGCCATCCGGTTTCGTGAAACCCTAACTCGCCGAGCTTCGCCTTCGCCTTTACCGCTGTCAGCCGCCAAGGTGAGCCTGTGCACGAGCTTCGTGTGACCGCAAGGGTCACGGAGATGCCCTCCGTGGTCGCCTTCAGTCGCTCTGCACGCCGCTGTGCGCCGTCGTAGGAGCGTCGCCGCCGCCGCCGTTGCGGTGCCCCATCGCTCCGGCCTCGCCCCGCCGTGGCCCTGCCGCTCATCGAGCGCGCAAGCTCACGCGCAACGCGCGCGTGGCCTCACACTGGCCCCGCGTGCCCCGCAGCCCGCCATCACGAAGTCACCACCGGCGACCATGGCCAAGGTCGCCGGGGTCAACCCGTCCGCCGCCGGTCCACCGTGGACCCGTGGACTCAGTCCATGGGGTTGGTCCACGGCCGATCCACAGGACCCGGCTGCTCCCGCGCCGCCGCGTGGCCGTCAGCGCGATCAATGGCACCGCCAATGGCACTCTTTTAGAAAAGCCCCTGCCATTTTATTTAATTACAATCTAGTCCTTCATAGTTTAAAAGTATTTAGATTTTAGTCCTGTTTTCTACAGATAAGACCCTAGTCTTGTTTAGGCCATAACTTTCACGTTTTAACTCTGTTTTTAGTGATCTTATACTTGTTGGAATCGTCTCGATGAGTAGAATATTTATATGTTATTGTTTGCTACTGTTATCTTGTTTTGTGTAGTGTTCTAATTGAAGTACATTTGCTTGCATGTATTGCTCGTGTGTGATGATTGTGGCGTATAGAAAACAAGACGTGGGTGAACAAGGATCAGTAGGACCTGGAGGACTACATGCAGCAGGACATCAACCAAGGCAAGTGTAGGCACCTTTGATCATATTGTGCCTATTCACATTAATAAAATACATTGCATGTGTTCTAAATCGGCAAACCATAGGAATGACTAGCCACTTTACCTAGATATCACCTATGGGGGTTTTAGTTGATAGGTTATTAGGTTGCTAGTGCTCCACTTACTTTTCACCTTTAATGAAGATAAAACTTGCTTCTTAATATGTTGGAGCTGTGTGCTCTTGGCTTCGGCCTTTGGAGATGTTGATGCTGATCCGCATTGTTGATTGGCGGTGAATGACGGGGGAATTGGATGCTAGTGGTACTCATGTTGATGAGGGCATTCATATCTCCTCCCCCTCGTGGTCCTGTTCGTAGAGTGGCAACCTGGGACTTCCATTCATCTCTAGGTTAATGGGCACTAGCTTGGTCTACTAGCAGGACAATCATGGGCAGGTTGGACAACTTACCGACGGGTGGCTATAGCTATGGTTGCTGGGGTGTTTTCAAGTATTTAGTATGGGAGGGGCTAGGGATCTGTGTAGGGGCGGCCTCACGGTGAAGTCGCCTATACGCTTGCACTCATTGCTAGCGAGTTGTCACTGCCTATGACCCTATGAAGAACCTCGTTGTGACCTCTGCCAGCCTATCTCGGTAATGGGCTAAGACGCTGATCCCCTCGGGCATAGAGAGTAATCACAATCTGGAGTGAAAGTGTACACCTCTGTGTAGAGTTAAAAATCGGTATATCTTCCGTGCTCACAGTCACGAGTGGCCCAGATCCTCGCATGACTTAGCCAAATGGTTTTAAGCTATTAAATCGTGGTGATGTTGTTTGAGGTTGCTACCTCAGGTTTTATCAGGATGGCTATCCTATGTTTCCCTTTGAGATGGCTATCTCTTGTTTTAATGATATACACTTATATCTATGATGTTAAATGATACATTAATTGCAACTTGAACCTTAATAAAGGGTTGGGAGTTTCAACCAAGCTGATTAGAGAATAGGTGGCAATAAGTTAAATCTTAATTGTTACATTTAAAATGCTACCGCAGTCTACCTTTCAGTTGTACCTTGTTTTGGCCTTGCATGTCATTACTTTCCACCTGTACTTGCTGAGTTTCGACATGGAACTCACCCTTGCTAATTCCCAAATAAAGGATGCTCAAGTGATGACTCAGATGGTGACTTCCCTGAGAACTATTCAGGATGTTAGGTGTCGTGATGTTGCTGTCGACCTTCCTGTGGCGAGATGGAGTCGCTACGTCTGCGTCGTTTAGTTGCCTTTCGCTTTGGATGATGTTATTTATATTCCGCTTTACTCTGATGACAGTTATGTAATAATGGTACGATGTAAATGTTATATTATTGTTTTATTCGAACACTATGCTTATTGGACCATGTAATTTGTCATTCATGTGTGTAATACGAAACCAGGGTGTGAAAAAGTGGTACCAGAGCCTGTTGACCGTAGGATCATGAAGCCTTAGTTAGAAACAACTGTCTTAGGTTGACCTGTTATAAGTTATTGCATATCTCATCATTATTAGCATGTTTCATTTATTATCCAATTCATTACCTTGATATGCATTTACTTCAGCTATTATTATTACTATTTATTGATCATTTATTACCTTATCTTAGAATTATTACCTTGCTTTTGTCATTATGATCATTATATGCATGTCTCTATGCTGTTTTGTTTCACTACAAATACCACAGAATGCATGCTATTCTTACTTCATTTTATTTCTAGCTTTTATATTGTTATCTCTAGATATCTATGCATGCACTCTTCATATATATCATCCTTTGATCATAGACCTATTTATTTCTTTATCATGATCTATTAACTGTTTGCTGCATGTCTTTGATCTTTGCATTCTAGTAGATGGTGCGCCAGCTTCTGACCTGTCGTAAGAGCTCCACTGGTTATCGTCGTTCTTGGCGTCCCATAGAGTACCCGATGACCGGACGCGTGCACCACTACGAGTTCTGACCGAGCCAGCACCCTGACGATGGTGTGATCCTCAGACGTGGGGGTCAGTACGTACAGTGCCAGGCTCTAATCCCGCAGCACCAGGCAGAGGACCAGGATGGGCAGCAGGCGCCCAACCCTGGTGCACCAGCAGGAGGACCTAGCACAGGAGGTCCAGGTGCAGGAGGCCCTGGAGCACCAGGTGCTGGAGGACCAGGAGGTCCAGGTGGACTAGGAGGGCCAGGAGGACATGGCGGCCCTGGAGGTCCTAGAGGCCATGGAGTCCAGGGAGTGTACCAGGCACATGGCGGTTGGATCGTCACCCTCACTGTTCATGACGGTGGCGATGACTTCTTCCACGCTCACCTTATGAGGCTTCTTCACTAGCTCTTCGGCATGGGATGGTCGGAGTTGAGTACCGCTGTGAGTTCTGGGGCCACCCTATCTACGTAGACTTCTGGAGGGTTGGGTGCTATGTTGGGCGCCCTAACCCTATACTTTGTGCTCTTCGAGTTGTTCAGTCCATGAGGCGCCAGCAGATAGAGCTACCTAGCTGGCAGGCATCACGGATGCAGCACGATAGGCCCTGTTTGCTTATAGGGTTCAGTACTTTCACCTAATCAGTGAGGATGCACGTCGCTACTACCCTCGCCGTACCCGTGGTCAGATTTCTGCTAGAGTTGCTTCTACTACTGGGGAGGACCCGAGGTTGCGTGCCAGCTCATGGCGCAGCTAAACACTGAGCTGAACTTCACTCTATTGGAGCGCAGATCACTTTTTTGAGCATATTCAGGTGCGTCTACACCGAATTCAGTACCATTTATGAGCACATAGGTTGGAGTCATGTCGCTCCCGTGCATGAGCTAGGATCACGTCTTTTGACCATTGAAGTTGTAGGCTCTTTGCAAGTTGTCGACTATGGTATTGTTTTTTGCTACTTTGGTAGAGAGCATACCCTTTCTTGGAAGGAGCTAGTTGTACGCTTAGGCTTTCATTCTCGATGCTCCATTGATTTGGGGTTTTCTCTCTCGGGCTATCATCGTCATACTTTCTGGCATTTGATCACTGGGCAAAATGTTATTGGGAAGTTCCAACCCAATGTCAATATCATTCATGATCCCACTTTGAGGCTTGTGCATAAATGGATTGCCAACTCCATGTTTCCTAGAGATGATTTGCACCATGCTTACGATGTTGAGTTAAAATTGCTTTATGCCATGCTTAAAAAGATTAAAGTTGCTCCTGTGTATGAGATTGTTAAGCATTGGCTGAATTCTTTTAAGACATCTACTCCTATCCGATGCACTTCACTCATCACTCGTCTTGCTACTAGGTGTTGTTCCCCATAATATCCAATGCTACTAGGTGTTTATCTCTCTACTCCTCGTGTTATGATTAATGAATTTTATCTGGGACAAGCCCATATTCTGAAACATGATGAATCGGAAAAAGGTTTGGCATATTATTTTTTGGGATATATAAATGAAATTCCATTACCTAACACAGATCTCGCTCTATATAATTCCCAATCTCTCACCTTCGACCTTGTTGAGAGGGAGGAGGCACGCAGGATATCTGTTTCCCGCAGGACATCACGGAGGAGAGAAAGACAGGAAGAGGAGCCCGCACAGCTTGCACCACCACCGACTATGCCCACCATGACACCAGGGATGGAATGGTCCCCTGTCATGTCAACACCCGGATTCACCCCTGGGTATGCACATGACATGGGATACATTCCTCACCCACACAAGGCAGGAGGATCAGGATGGCACGAGCAAGCACATTCCTCAGGATCAGAAGGCATGCCACCCCTAGTTCGCCCATAGCCGGCCACATTGGAGGTCCTCAACACACGCATGGGAGGACTAGAGCTCCAGAACAGGCAAATCAAAGGTACACTCAATGCACATGTCCAGACCACCACCCAGTGGCACTAGCAGTACCAGCAACACTTCGTAGACATCGAAGATGCAAACCAACGGTGGCACGAGACATAGATGGCCTACCTTGGCTCCATGGGACACTTCTTGGACCTAGGCCTTGAGCTAGCTTAGGGAAGAGAACCCCACAGAGGTAACATGTATCTTATAATTCTTGTATTTTATTTCTTACAATTTTTATTTCATAATTTTTCCTTTACAATTCATATATATGTTAAGATGTGTTAGCTTCTCTTCTGTTGAAATGATAAATAGTTACTCTGTCTATAAATCGTTTGTGACTAAGTTATAACTTATTATTCCTCAAGATTTAAGTCTATGCTCAAAGGACTTAAAACGGTGAGTCCTTGCCGAAGGTAAATCGGTATTTATCTCATATTTGATTTTCAAATATTTTTTATTTGAGTTTTGCATGTTTGTTTTTCCACAAAAATATTCTTTGCATAAAATAAATCTTACAAAAAAATTTGCAAAAAAATCTGCTTTAACTTTGTTTTCAATAATCGCAAATGCATTCATAAAAAAGAGGCAAAAAGGAGTGTAAAAAAAAGAAAAGAAGGTAAAGAGAGTTGAACCAAAAAAAAGGAGAGAAAAAAAAGAGATGAAAAAAGAAGCTAGATTGTCAATCTACGGGGCGATATATAAGACCTCCACAATTCAGAATAATAGGCGATACATGACATGAAGACGCTACAAGACCAAGATGTTGGAGCCAGAAGAATGCTAGAAGATCAAATCTTCTAAATGGGGTAGCCCTGAAGAAGACGACTTGTAATTCTCATACGGTTAAAAAATAAATTAAGAAAAAGGAACAGTAGCGGCATGGCAAACTCTTTGGAGAACACTACAGTAAGACAGAAGAAATTCCCTCTCTAGATCTTTCTCTCCTTCTAGAATGTTACATATCGTGTGCATGCTTCAGTCATATATATAAGTGCCTAAGTTACAGGCACATACATATACATATATATACATCATGCATGGTCACCTTGCCTATCTATTAGTTACGAAAGAATCATGCATATACACGTACCAACAAATATGCACGTGCGATACGCACGTGCCTTTTAAAAATAATAATATATGAAAAACTATTTTTAAAGTCAATTTTAACATGTTATTAAACATTCAAAACTTGAGACTAAGACTACTAAGCCATCTAAAAGACTCCTATGTGTTTTAAAAAAATTCATTGAGCAAACGACCTTTCCTGTATCTTGATTACAATTCTATATTAAGAACTTTCAATGTCTATACACCTCAATTTGCCATCAACCTTTTTTTATCTTGATTACAATTGTATTGTATGTTAAAAAGGCTTACTGAACTCTTCTCTCAAACTATGCAATATATTGACATTAGATTTCTAAACACTCAGTTGACATGATGAGCATCGATGAACTTCGACCACATATTGCAACTTTCTATTCCTAAGTTTTTGTGGCATTAAGTTTTTTTATATGGAAATACATTTCTATTGCTCAGTCAGACCCTTGCAAGTCGCTCAATATACGTGGTATTACAAAAGCTGGTGCAAATAATTATGCGGATAACTTTCCATGGAGAATCAATTGATCAAGTTGTCATAACAACAATTTAGTGATGGTATGATATCAATTAAAATCCATTTTATCACTATTCATTTATGATATTTTGATAAGAATACTATACGAGATATGACAATGTTTCATTCATGGATCAGGTGTGCGGCACAGGATTTATTGAACCGAACGACATGTACCAACCATTTGGTAACCATCTGGAGACCATGATTAGTTAATGACTCACACACCCGTGACATTAGAAGTACATGCACATTGTATCTGGGCAGAGTATCCGCATGCAAGCAGTCAGAGCGATTCAACACAACTGAACTTGCTTCTGCCGCCGCAGGCAGTCGAGTGTGGCCATGACGCGCCCCACCACGCCCACGTAGGTGAATTCCATTGAGCCCTTGCGCGGTGTGGGAGCTGCCGGTGATTCCTCATGGTTTTAGTTGCCTAAATATACATGCGGCTCCGGGACAATTCCTCCTTTTTCATGTGCTAGTGTGCCGTGCGGCAAGCCGGCAAGCAGCGATCCATCCATCAGATCGACCCCTTCCCTGGCTGTCCTAATGCATGCATATGCATGCGCTCAAATTCAAGGCTGGGGCACGGAACTCATGACTCGTGCCAGGGAGCAGGCGCAGCAGCTCCAGAGATCTCATGGAATCCATGGCGACCGAGGCAGGGCGGTGGTGCACGATCCTGTGGTCTGGTGGCTGGGAAGGGGCGGCTCCGGCGGTGGTGGGTTGAGAGGTGGCGCCGGAAAAAAACACTCATGTATCGTATGGCTATGGGAGGGCCTACATCGAGGAGAAAGGAAAGGAAAACGATTGGCTGTGGGTATAGACACGCGGGTGCACTGTATACCAGTGAAAAAAAAAAGTTTAGAAGAGGCAATGAATTGAATAAACAAACACAAATAAATCTTATATATTATGGGACGATCCACCTGTTACGAGGGAAGAAGGTATAATATTCCATGGATAAAGATCTTAACTTATATCTAACGGCTGGGTATGAATTTTCAGATAATATGTATTTTTATTTTTTTTTCCTCTTCTATAGTAACAGATAGATAGATATATCACAAATGGGGGATACAAATTCGTCTTCGTGTACACGGCCGTAGCCCTCCTCCCTTCCGTATTTGGCCAACAGCAAGCAGCCCAGGTCGAGCAGCACCTAGGCAGCCGTTAGGCCCAGAACCTGAGCACGTCGCAGCAGCGACACCGCGGCTTCGCTGCGTCGACTCCGCGTACGCTGCCGCCGAGCACGTGAGCCTCGACGACCGAGATATTTCTAGGACTGCCTTGTCAGCTTCATCTTCTCCAAGAGGTCAACGACCTCACTGTGGCCATGCTGCCATGAACAGCCAGGACGATGTGCGCTAACGACTTTCTCCGTTGGCAGGTTCCGCGCGAGCAGACAAGGGCGACAGCTCGAAGCAGTCGGTGCCGAGGTCTGCGTAGAGGACAAGTACCTCTACCTCCGCCGTACTTTCATCGCGCTGACGAGCTCTCTTCATTGCTTTGGCCGGAGCCGGGCACCACTGCAGGTTGCCTCGAAGCTCACGGTGCCGAGGAAGTCACGGACCATGCCAACTCGATTTGCCGAAGCCGCCGGCACGCCGCCAGAACGACCCACGCCCTCCGTAGACGCCATGCATTGCCGCCCTGCGCAGAAGCAGCGAGCCCGCTGCTGGAGCCATGGTCGGCACTGCCACCGCCTAAGGCCGCCGAGCTGGAGGCATGGCCGGCACTGCCGCCGCCCAGCTACCGAAGGCCGACGTTGGTTCGCGCTTAGCCTCGCCGCCTCACGCCAGTAAGACCTTGGAGCTGAGTGCCGTCGACTCCGTAGTCACCGCGTCGTGGTCTGCAAGAACACCGACGAGCACCCCAACACCGCTCCAAAGCATCGCCAATGGGGCAGCTGTCGCACTCGGCTACGACTCCGTCTTGGACCTTGCCACTAGGTGCCGCCGTCGAACACCGTGCTCGTTTTGCTGGTCATACCGGAGCAGAGGACCAAGCGGCCGGGACCGATCTCCTGCCGCGCCGCCACTGAGAGCGAGCCGAGCGAACGTCGTCTAGCAGTCTTAGGCTGGCCACGACGCATGAGCCAAAGTGAGCACGCCACGTCACCTTACCAAGCACACACATTGCCGTGAACATACGTTCGTTGAACAAAAGAACGAGCAGGTCACGGAATAGTGCCATGCTCATGACCGATTTGAAGAAGATGCATGTCGGCAACTGTGGTGGGGAGCAAATACTACACGTTCTACATATAGTCGGAAGGAGATTTCCCATGCCATTAAATTCCTAGACAATTTCTAAAAATACTAGGTACATCTTAAATTTTACCTATGCAGTCTCACATCGTTTGCATTTACCTAATTTCCAGAATAGTTCCCAAGTTCATATTCCATCCTTGTAAAATTCATATCTTGTTCATCCTATCTCCCAATCACTCGATTCTTCTGCCATATCTCTTCTAAATTCAAGCTCTATTTATTCATACCATTTATTCAAATATTTGGTGTCTATTTAAATTCTAGTTTGTTTGTTTTCTTTTATAAAGTAAACAGATGATCTATATATATCCTCACATACATGGATATGCCCAGTGCATAAATATATACACTCTAGTATACACCTATGTATGGCTAACCTAATCTTCCACCCTCCTCTAATCTAACTAACCTGATGAGGCACGTACATATGCATGAGTGTATGTGTCGCTAACCATGTGTACCTCCAAAGAGAGCCGATCAGGCCATCTATGATGACTTGGTCAGGCTTCCTCCTTTCAGGTTCACATAGTTATGATAGGCTTAACCAACAATCTATATATGATGTCTATCTTGATTGTTATGCTTGTGTTGTATGTCTGCTTGTTTCCTTCTTGGGTGCCAGCGCTAGAAACAAGCGTAAGATAGAATACATGGAGAACCTGATGGACCCCAGAAGAGCCACTACACAAGGTTGAAGAAGCCAGAAGCATCAGAATCAGAACCTCGGATGTGCTAATCATCGAATAAAGCCAAGCTCTAATTCCTGCTTTTTCCTACATTACCATTCCTTTAATTACTCCTCTTATACTACCTCTACATTTGCTAGCCTCCACCATAAATCCACCATACCATAAAATTACCAATCTTAATATATATACTCCTTATTTTCACATTCATGAATTAATATTGAACTATGATGAATTATGATTTGCTTATAATAATATGTTGTATGATAATGTATTGGTTACCTTGATGAGATATGAGAATGATAATTTGACAATAACAACTATGGAACTTAAATTGGTAAAATTGGACTAAACCCCGACAGGGGCGAGTGGGGGTAATTCATGTGGCATGAGTTACCTTGGCAGGATAGCCTGTGTGGGATCCTGTGGGAGATACTCGCCTCGGTCACATAGAGACTAGTTCATTTGCGATCTCACCTAGCTAGAATTTTCGTACAGCCACATGTCTATATGGGTAGACTTGGTCTCACACCCCGTTAGATAGAAGTATAATTTTCAATAGGAGGCCAGAGTAGCAACGGAGTAACAGGAGAGGACACGACTGCTGTGTGATCTACCGTGGTCTAATCAGCATGGTTGTTTTGTGGTCTTCCATTGTTTCTTGTGCCGTGTGTGAGCACCCTTTTATTTAATTTGGATGCTATGTGATCATCCACCGGATGCTGTGTGATCATCCAACCACTTGATAATTTGGATGCTGTGTGATCATCCTGATGCTTGTGGGTTCTGATCCCTGAGTAGTCCATGGTGGAATTATATGGAAATCTAAGGTAGCACCCTCTTGGGTACGAGGTCTCGTTAGGCCTGTCTAAACCATGACGATGGTGTCGACTACGCCTATAATTAACCTGGGAACTGGTGAGGATGGTAATACCCTATACCAGAGCCCAACCTATATTTTATAATTACTTCACCATACTACCCTAACCTCCACCTCTACAACTAACCACTTCCACATATAGCCTTTCCACCATTCTCCATCCAAAGTTAGGGCTTGCTGAGTACTTTATGTACTCAATCCCCTCTATTCTATGTTTTAGGAGTGAAGCTACAGATGAGCACACAAGGATGAAGCTACTGAAGAATACGCAAGGATAGGACAACAGGAGCATACCTGAAGATGGAGCTGTGCAACTACACAAAGGAGCTAATCAAGGACTACCACGACTAGGATAAGGAAGTACGCTTAAGGCTAGGGTTGCGCCCGCACTCCAAATTGCATGTAGGAATGGAACCACGATATCATAGGACCGCTATAATAGAAACTCTGATGTATGTTGTAAGGCCAATGGCCCAAGCTATGTAAAGGAATATGAACCTTATAACCTATTTTTTCCCTAGATTAATAAAAGTATGGTTTTTGATATCAATCTTGTCTCAGTTATGCGTATCACCTACTAATCTCGGAAGTGATATATGATGCACAGTGGACCCTAAAAATTAGGGTCCGACATCTACCCTCACTCCTCTTAAAGTTTTGAATTTTAACATTGAACAAATTTAAAAAGACAAAACTTTTGATGCTCCATCTCCATGCCATCCTGTGGTTAAAATTTGCATAAGCTTTTGTCATGCCCGAAAATTTGCATTGTTTTAAATAGTCAAATTGTTTTAGTTATGCATTTTGGTGAAGCATTCAAACTTGGAAATAATATGTTTTAGAATTAAAACTCATCATGAAGTTAGAAACTTGTTTCTGCATACATGCTCTGCATTGGTGTTTATGTGTTGCTTGGTTTTTGCTGAATCTGAAACTGAATTCAAACCCTTTTTGAAAACTTTTGCAAAGTTTAGTTTATTCAGAAAAATAATAGGAAAAGGGGTTTTCTTCTTCTCTTGTGCAATTCGGCCTGCTGGCCTTTTCTTTGAGTTTGCCGCGGCCCGTTTCCCCAGCCTGCCCGTTTTCTTTCTCCCTCTTGGGCCGCAATGGCCGGCCCAGCTAAGCAGCACTGCTGCCTTCCTCTCTCTGTTTGAATGACAGCTGGGGCCCGCGTCCCTTCTCCTTCCTTCGGCTGTCTCGAGCTGAACCAGCACCGACGAGTGCCTGTTGATGTCCATGCGGGCGCCCATCTCCTCGTCCTATAAATCCTTTGCGTCCATGTCGTCTCATCTTTTTCCAAGCCCTTGCAAGCGCCGTTTTGTTTGGCTTCGCAGCAGCAGTCGTCATAACTCTAGCCGCCATTGGGGGGATCCGTCGGAGCTCGAAATTCGCCGTTGTCATTGCCTCTTCATTGCAGTAAGCTGCACCCGGAGCTTCGCCTTAACCTCATGAGCATGTTGGTCTCCTTCGTTTGGCCTAATGCGCTCACCTCATGTCGCTGTCGTGCACAGGCCACCACTATCTGCCTCGTTGTGTCGTCTGCCGTCCTCCGGCTCCCTCCGCTTCCATTTTCTCTGTAGGTGAGACCGCCTCGCTCTCCTCTTTCGAATGGACCCGGTTCCATGTCCTTTCATGGACCGTAGCACCCAAACGGCTAACGCCGGCGAACTTCTCACCGCCGGCAATGGTGCCGCCGTCGCCTCTCCTGTTCCCGACCAGGAGCGCCGCCATGGTCTTCCTTGGCCTAACCTTGGTCGTCCAATCCGGATCGGGTGGCCCAGAACCACCCGTACCCCCTCGCAGGTGGTTTTGCTGAAGAGACCCCCGGGTTTTTGGTAATCCCGGCCGTGGTCCTCGACTGTTTGGAAATCCTGATTTTCTATTTATTTTAATTCACATAAGTTCGCTGTATTTACAGTTTTGCCATTCAAAGCTTAAAACTTGCATATCTTTCTCATTTTAAATCCGATTTCGCTGATTTTTGCGTCTATGTGTTCATAGCGACGTGTAGAATATTTTTATAGACTTTAAAATATATTTTCTCTCTATTGGTGTACTAAAATATATTTTCTCTCTATTGGTGTACTATTATAATGATAGCTCTTTGTTTGCTTTGTGTATGATTGCTCGGATGAATTGCTTGGTGCTGCTTGTTAATGTTAATCGAGTTCAGACGGAGAGGGTTTCATTGGGGATCGAGGACATTTTGAAGATCAGCAGGATTAGCAGGCATATATTGAGAACCAAGGCAAGTATAGCTAAGGACCTTCCTTGTTGTCCTCTTCATGATACATAATATAATTCATTTGTATGTGTCTTTGATGCCTATTTAGGGAATTCCTAGCAATTGATTACCTTTACCTTGTTAACCTTAGGATATATGCATTTGGGTAGTGAGTTGCTAGTGCAAATCTTTAACCATGATCATGTATGCTGGAATAATGAATATGTGTTAACCATATAAGATGAATACAATCGTTTGGCAAAAGCATGGACTTTTCGTACAACTGAGAGGGCTATATGGCTCTGGCTCTAGTTGTTTATGGGACCTTTTCTAGCTTGTTAGTGGTATCCGAGTTCGGTATAGGACAGCCTCTGTCCTTATGTGTATAGCCATGAGGGAGTGTGCCATATTGGAAGGGGGGTTACTAAATCTGATGTTTACACATCCCTAATTGGTTAGAGGAACCTATGGGTGGCTTTATATGTTTTGTGGTGGTTTGGGAGTAATTAACCCACTCAATTGTAATACAAACCTCATAGTGAAAGTGTACACCTCTGCGCAGAGTTTTAATCGATATATCGTCCGTGCCCACGGTTACGGGTGTCCCAAAAAACCGAGGAAATCTGTTATATTCCTTTAATGGTTTATGCGCATTTTATTTATTCAGCTATCTTATAATCATGTGGTTATGGGGATGATACTACCTTGTTGATGCTAATTGCCAAACTTGTTATATATCTAAAAGCTAAATGAAGTTAACCATATCAGCTATTTGTGCCTCATGAACCCTTAGTTATACTTGTTGAGTACCCTTGTGTACTTATGCTTGCTTTACTTTCAATTTTGGAAAATCTCAGATGGGTAATAGATCAAGACTGGAATGAGGACTATTGTACTGAGTATTAGCCTTGATGTTCACCAGTCAACTTTGTCCCTGTGGTTGAAGCTTTCGCGAGAGTGCTTGATATTTTATATTTATTAGACTTTTATGTATGAGACTATGTAATGAATATCTATTCGCTAGGTAATAAACATTGAGATGATATTGTTTATTGATTTATCGACTTATGTGTGTGACTTTCAGGGGCACACATAAGGCTTTTATATATCCTATTTTGTTCTTAAAATTGGGGTGTGACAAGTTGGTATCAGCTCCTTGTTGACTGTAGGACGCAAGCCTAGTTAGAATGGTTGTCTTAGTTTTCTTTGCTTCACTTGATTCATGTTTATACCTTTTTCTTGTTATTTGTGAAAATTTTATGCTCTATAACCACTCTATTGTGAAAACTTATTGACTCTACTCTTAACTATGCCTAAAATTCTATAGATGTCATGTGGAGTTGTCTTCGGTGAAGAAACAATCCCGGTTGATTCCTTACGTTCGGGTTGGACACATGTGACACAGTCCAAGAATCCTAAGAATGATGCCTTCTTCAATGATCTCCTGCGGAAGATGGTAGCACGTCACCACAATGAATGGCAAGCAAAGCTGGAGTATCGCTGTGTGAAGAAAAGACACAGTATGAGGAATCCATACTAGGATACTGAGCTGCAAGTCAAGTCTTTAGATCCTATCACAAAGATCTACAAGGTGGAGACATTCCACTTCGGTCTAGTGGAACGAGCTACTGCAGAACAAAACATGGAAGATACGGTGTACAATGCGCTTGTCCACTACCGCCACGATGGCTCCCATGATGATGTACTCATGCATTATCCATACTACATGTCAAAGCAAGCAACTTGGTTCATAGACGCCATTGATGTCAACAAACCGACCATTGAAGCAAAGACTTTTGAAGCAATAGTAGTGCTGGTTGAAAAGTTGGCCACCAAGATGGAGTCTTTGGAGCATGAGCTACTGTGTGAGATGCTTATCAACACGATTCAAAGTGCAGAGATAGATCGCCTCCATGCCTAGCAAGGTCTTCCCAAGATTTATGAGAAGATTGAGGAACCTCCCAAGAATAACGGTGCATCACAGGTTTATGAAGCCCCCAAGTAATAAAAATGTTACTAGTATCGTGAGTCAAGTCTAGTCGGGTCATTTTGGTGTTTATGAACCTTGAGTGTTTGAATGAATTATGATAATGTATTATGAGTGATTTGGATCTTTGTGTGAGTGTTGGAGCTTTGTGGGCATGTCTACAAGTTCCTTTGTTAAGCATGTTAAGATACATTTTTGAATAATCAAGTTTGGGTTGGTCCATCCCATCTCTATGCTTGTTGTTTTCTGGAGCAGCCTGTCATTTTTCTACAATATCTCCAAATCGGTTAATACAATGGTTATGAAAGTTTTCTAGGATATACTAGACTTGTGTATCTAACCAATGCCACAAGAATCATGTCAATATCTTTTCTGATTTGGGAGTTACTCCTGTCACAACCTGATGTTCTGTGCTGTCTGGAAAGTGCTGAACAATTTCTATTGATTGTTAATTTTGACATAATAAATTTCAGAATCTGGTAATGTGAACTGAAAAAATTGTAGATAATTTCATAAGCTTTCCAACCATGTCTAGAACATCTCTTTGTGATACATGGATCTCGACATATGACTAATTTTTTGTACTATTGAAATTGAAGCTCGCCCTGAAATTTTTAGATTTGCAATTCTTATTTTTATATAAGTGATTTGTAGCCTGAATTTCTCTAAGCTTTGGTTTTTGTGTTGGAGTACAGATGGCTGCTCGTGGAGGCAGAGGTAGGGGCAGGGGCAGAGGCCGTGGTCCCATAACTCTAGATGACCTGATGGAGCAATAGTTTCAGATGATGCAAGCTATGATACAGTTCGTGCAAACCATGCAAGCTGGAGGTCTACCACATGGACAACTACCAAGGGAAAAATGTAGGGAGTTCATGCAAGGTCACCCTTAGTGTTTTCTCATGCTATTAATCCTATAGAGGCTGATGATTGGCTCCGTGCTATGGAGAAGCAACTGGACCTTGCACAGTGCAACAACCAGGAGAAGGTGTTGTATGCTTCTGGGCAACTTTAGGAGGCTACTCAAGTATGGTGGGAGTCGTATCAAGTTGCTCATCCCAACAATGCTCTCTCACTTGGGAAAAGTTCAAAGAAGATTTCATAGCTCGCCACATCACTGAAGGTTTAAAAGAGCAGAAGGCAGAAGAGTTCAGGAATCTTAGGATGGGCAATATGTCTATGAGAGAGTATCACGCTCAGTTTGAAAATCTTGCACGTTATGCTCCTAATGAGGTCCAAATGGATGCTGATAAATGACCTCACTTCCTTAATGGGATCTACTATGACCTCAGGCTGCAGTTGAAGGGCAACAAATATGATATCATTGAAGAGTTGGTGAATAGTGCTATTATGCTGGACAATGAACATCTGTCATAGGACAAGAAGAGAAAGATGCATGGACAGGGCTCTGGAAGTAACTCTCATTTTTGTTCTAACTCTTAACCTAGTTTTCAGCAAAGGTACCAGGGACCAGTCAGCCAGTGAAACCATAGTCAGTACTCCCAACGTCAGTATGGGAACCAACATAAGAGTGGAAACCAGCATCAAAGTGGCAGTCAACGCTCACCGCAGCAATTTGGGAATCAAACACCACGCCTCACCGCACCCAACAACATTCCTATGAAGGGTGGGTCTTGTCGGTGTTCGGGCCCGGGGGGGCCTAAGCCGACGAGTAAATGTGTACTGCGTGCTCCCTAATCTGAGTGGTGATGTAAGAATAACACACAATTTTTATCCTGGTTCGGGCAAGAGTAGGCCCTACGTCCAGTGAGGGAGAGATTGTAATATCTTGCACTGAAGTGCTTGTACAGGGGGGATACAAGCGAGGGTGTACGAAGAGGAGTGGAGAACAAGGTCTAAGTCTAGGAGCACTAGCCCTATGCCTTGCTGTGTGCGTGGTGTGACTTAGCGAGTTCGAATGAGTCCTCTCCCTACAGCTAGCCCAGCGCCCCTTTTATAGGACAAGGAGGGGCACGGGTGTACAGGAAACCCTAGTGATGCTGCCCTTGGTAGGGCAATCGCAAGCAATGACATCGAGGTGAGATGCCGATCATGTCGTGGGTGCTGTAGAAGCGTGTCCCGGGCGTGGGTCGCCCTGCGCCGACGTGCTTGGAGTCGATGGTTGTCCTTCATGTGTGTCATGACGATGCCCGTTGGTGGTCAATAAAAGACCCGTGTCTATGCGGGGGCATGCGAATCCCTGTAGACGTCGCATCGGGAGTTGTTGGAGCGCTGACCGGAGGTGTCGAGGTCTGACTTGAGAGGTAGACGAGGGGGGTCAAGGCCCGAATGGATAAGGCTAAGACCTGGGAAGTGCGGTACGGATATTGGTAAATGTGCCTCGAGGGGACGCCTGACAGTGTAAGTGCTCAGTATGGCGTTGCAGTGTAGTACGAACCATCGATTTCCTGGGTATGGGCGGTAAAAGGAGGATTTGACCGCTGTACCCGACCACTATAACTACACTGTAGCCGTGAGGTTAGGCAGGAGTTGGTGGGGGCATTAAATGCTTTGGATCTCGTATAGGAAGTAGGTGAGCCGAAGGGGGAGTGGCAATCGACGGGGAGTCATCCGCCCGCGAGGAGATCCATCACTCGACGAGGGGTCAACCGCCCGTGATGCGCTCCGTCACTCTGACGGGGGGTCGTCCGCCCAGGCGGACGTCCGTCATTCAAGGCTCCCCGTCGAATAGAAGGTGGTCTTGACTTGGATGCTGCTCATGGGCCGGCCCAGCATGGCTCGACGCACGATGGTGGACCCTTATCTCTCAGGGAGATTGTGGGCTTTTTTGGTGATTTGGGTTTAATTATTTGGGGACTAATTTTCCTAGATTGAGGTTTACGGTACCCCTTATCCAGGTACCCAACAATCTCCTAGTACTCCTCAGTTGTGCTATTGTTGTGGTGGACCTAGACACTATGCTAATCATTGTGCCAAGAAGCAGAACCAGCAAACCCCTCAGAGGCAGAGTAGCAACCACAACTCAAATGGTAATCATGGGAGAGTGAACCATGTGTCTACTGAGACTATGCAGGAGGGTCCTGAAGTTATACTAGGTATGTTTGATCTCAACTCCATCCCTGCTATAGTTCTTTTTGATTCTGGAGCTTCGCATACTTTTATTTCACATGCATTTGTTAGAAATCATAACATTCTAGTAATTGCCATGAAGAGTCAAATGTTAGTAAACTCCATCTTATTTCTGCCCCTCAGCAAGACTTACTTTAAGGAGGGCAGACTTCACAGTCAGTGCTATTGTGTTGAGATCCTCTGGCATTGATGTGATATTGGGTTTGGATTGGATGAAGCAACACGAAGCAGTGATACAGTGTAAGGAGAAAGTTGTGGTTCTGACACCACCTAAGGGAGGGCGAATCAGTGTTGAGGTAGCAGTGAAAGCACCACCAGCCGCCATAGTCAATCTGCTTGATGATAAAGATGTTGAACCTCAGAGCCGTGTTGTGGAGGAATTTCCAGATGTGTTTCTAGATGGTTTGCCAGGTATGCCATCTGACCGTGACATTAAATTTGTCATTGAGTTATTACCTGGTACTGCACCTATAGCTAAGCGTCCATACAGAATAGGGGTTAATGAATTAGAAGAACTTAAGAAACAGTTAAAAGAGTTGGAAGAGAAAGGTTTCATTTGTCCTAGTGCTTCTCCTTGGGGTGCTCCTGTGATCTTTGTTGATAAGAAGGATGGAACTCAGTGGATGTGTGTTGATTATCGTTCTTTGAATGAGGTTACCATTAAGAACAAATATCCATTGCCTAGAATTGATGACTTGTTTGACCAATTGAGAGGTGCTTGTGTGTTCTCTAAGATTGATCTGTATTCTGGTTATCATTAGTTGAAGATTAGGAATTTAGATATACCAAAGACAGCATTCACTACAAGGTACAGATTGTATGAGTACAGTGTTATGTCTTTTAGTTTGACCAACTCACCTGCCTACTTTATGTACATGATGAAAAAGGTGTTCATGGAGTATCTGGATAAGTTTGTGGTGGTGTTTATTGATGATATACTGGTGTTCTCCAAGACAGAAGAAGAACATGCTGAACACTTGAGGTTAGTTTGGAGAAGTTCAGAGAGCACAAGTTGTATGTCAAGCATAGTAAGTGTGAGTTCAGGTTGAGGATGTCTCTTTTCTAGGTCATGTTGTCTCTAATGGTGGAATATCAGTGGATCCAGGCAAGGTGAAGGATGTTCTGAATTGGAAGCCACCTGCAGATATAAGTGAGATTCATAGATTTCTCAGTCTTCCTGGTTATTATAGGAGGTTCATTGAGGGTTTATCCAAGCTTGCTAAAGTAATGACAGCTTTGCTAGAGAAAAATGCTAAGTTTGTGTGGTTTGATGAGTGTTAAGCTAGCTTGGAGGAATTCAAGAAGAGGTTGACAACAGCTCCAGTGTTGATATTGCTAGACTTAAGTAAGAAGTTCTCTATCTATTGTGATGTGTCTCGTCTGGGTCTGGGTTGTGTTCCTATGCAGGAGAGCAGAGTTGTTGCATATGCATCCAGACAGTTGAGGAAGCATGAGTTGAATTATCCTACTCACGATTTGGAGTTAGCGGCTGTTGTTCATGCTTTGAAGATCTAGAGACATTATCTGATTGGGCACAAGACTGATATCTTCACTGACCACAAGAGCTTGAAGTACATCTTTACCTAGTCTAACTTGAACCTGGGACAACGTCGTTGGTTGGAACTGTTAAAGGATTATGATTTTGATATATATTATCATCCTGGGAAGGCAAATGTCGTGGTCGATGCACTCAGTAGAAAGAGGTATGATAATGAGCTTCTGGTAACACCTGAATTTGATAAGCTGTGTGCAGAGTTTGCACATTTGAATCTTGCCATTGTTTCTAATGTTGTGGAGATAGAGGTGACACCTACTCTAGAGCAAGAAATTCGCAAGGGACAACTAGAAGATGAAGATCTAAAGGAAATAGCAAAGAAGCTAGTGATTAGAAAAGCACCCGGTTTTCGTATTGATGAGGAGGGTACTCTATGGTATGGCAAAAGGATCTATGTCCCTGAGGTGAAGGCCATTCGTCAAGCAATTCTGTGGGAGGCTCATGAGTTAGCTTACTCTATCCACCCCGGAGTACTAAGATGTATCTAGATCTGAAGGAGAAATATTGGTGGATTGGTTTAAAGAGATATGTGGCCGAGTATGTAGCTATTTGTGATACCTGTCAACATGTGAAAGCCAAGCATTAGAGGCTAGTTGGACTGCTACAACCAATGAAGATTCCTGAATGGAAGTGGGAACAAGTTGGCATGGATTTTATAGTGGGTTTACCTCGTACTCAGAAAGGTTATGATTCGATTTGGGTAATAGTGGATCGGTTGACTAAGGTTGTTCACTTCTTGCCTGTCAAGACCACTGATTCAGGAGTGAAGTTAGCAGAGCTATATATGGAAAGGATAGTATGTTCGCATGGGGTTCCTAAGAAGATTGTCTCTGACAGAGGTAGTCAATTCACATCCAAGTTTTGGCAGAAGGTACATGATTCTTTGGGAACCAGGTTGAATTTTAGTACAGCTTACCACCCTCAGACAGATGGGCAGACTGAAAGGATTAACCAGATTTTGGAGGATATGTTGAGAGCCTGTGCATTGCAGCATGGTACTAGTTGGGATAAGAGTTTGTCCTATGCAGAATTCTCTTATAACAATAGCTATCAACAGAGTATCAAGATGGCACCGTTTGAGGCTTTGTATGGGCATAAGTGTAGAACACCATTGTTTTGGAATCAAACTGGTGAGACACAAGTGTTTGGGCCAGATGTGCTTAGTGAGGCTGAGGAGCAAGTAAGAGTGATTAGGGAGAATCTAAGAGTGTCTCAATCTCGCCCGAAGAGTTATGCAGACACTCAAAGAAGAGAATTGGTCTTCAGTGTGGGTGATTATGTCTATTTGAAAGTGTCTCCGATGAGAAGTGTGAAAAGATTCAATATGAAGGGAAAGCAAGCACCAAGGTATGTGGGTCCTTTTAAAATCCTAGAGAGGCATGGTGAAGTGGCATATCAATTGGAATTGCCTTAAAGTTTGTCTGGTGTGCATGATGTGTTCCATTTGTCTCAACTTAAGAAATGTTTGCATGTACTCAAGAAGGAGCATTTATGTAACATCCTAGATGTTAATGATAACTTAAAATCTTAATCATGTGCTTTATCAAGCATAATCATCGAGCATCATGGCATAAATCATTCATGTTTTAATAACATCTTTTATGTGATGCTTAGTTTTATACATGAAATGATGATGCTTAGGATTTATTTAAAGTTTCTTTAACATTTTATGTGATTCTGCAAATGTTTGAAACAGACTAAATTTTTTTGTTTTATTGTGCCTTGCTAATCTTTTGTATTAGGTCAACCATTGTATGTCTCAACTAAAATAAGTTTATTTTCTTAGGTTGCTTGTGCTCTTTGTTTTGAAGTGTGTTTTGGGACTCAAAAGCCTTAATTTTTAATGTCACTTTCAATTCTTGTTTTATGCCCTAAACAGATTAAGGTGTAAAGTGATGCTTTACACTAAGTCATGAGTAGGGGATAAGTTCAAGAGAAACATTTAAAATTGAACTCCAAGTTTGAGTTTGGAATTGGATTCCCAAAACTTGCTTCAAGTTGGGTAATTTAAATTTGAATTCAAACCATAGGCAATATTAAAATGATTTTTAAAAATCAATTTGGTCAACCAAGGGTGTTATTGGGTCATTGATCTCAAAAGGTCCTTGGATGATGTTTGTGATCACTAATGACCAACCAAATAAGTTAGAAACCAAATCGCTTTTAAATTCGGTTTCAAAAACCCTAAATTTCAACATCTTGATTTACCCCCTTTTCTATAATTCAAAATTTATAAGGAATTTGGAGATTCTTTAAAAATACAGTTTGTAGATCTTGACAAGAGCTACAAAGTTGCTACTCAAAGTTTTCAAGTTTCCAAAAAGAATTTCAAATGAATTTAAAAATATAGTTTTCCAGCAGTTGCCCCTTTTGATTTTAAATACATAATTCAAAAATTATGCATAATTTGGGAAAGCTTTGTGTATGAAAAATGTTTGGTTTGAAAAGCTGAGCAATCCATAGATTTGAATATTTTCTAGTTTTATTAAAAAATCAATAGTAATTTCAAATATTTATTTCTAGGGTTTTGTCCCCTTTTGATTTTGAATTCATATTTCAAAAACTAAGTAGAATTTTAATGTTAAATGAAAAATGTAGTTCTCGAAAAGTTATGCAAATGATATTTTGGGATATTTTCATGTTCTTATGTAAAATCTGGAGTAATTTGCATTTTACTGAGTGACATCACATGCTACAGTGGATGATGACGTCATCATCATCATCCTCTTCTCCACTCTGTTCATGGTGTCGCCGTGGCCGCCGGCGCCATACCGGCCTGCCTCCGTCGCCAGCTCGCCCGCTCACGCTCAAAACTTCGCCGTCGACGTGTTGCCCGCCCGTGCGTCGCCGTTGGCCTATAAATAGGTCAGCCATCGTTGTTTTTCTTCTTCTTTTCCTCCCTGCTCGCCATCCTGATGACCTCCCTCCGTCGTCGAAAATCGACACCGTCGGTCCATCTCTGCCCGCTTGCTCTTTCCTACAGCTGCGCCAAGTCCTTGTGCTCATTTTGAGTCTGCTCACGCCAGCTCTCGCCGCCGGAGTCGCCCGTGCGTCGTTATCTTCCTCGCGCACGACAATCGCGCCACCGTGAGCTAGTTTGTCGACGACCGCTGCCATCATTGAGTATTTTCTTTCATCTTCTACACCATCGTGCTCGCCATGATTTCCTCCATCTCATGCGGTCCTTGGTTGGCCTGCTGGTGCACAGGAGCCACCAGTGACGCCATCCTTGCCACCAGAGCACCGCCGCCGCCATCACAGCCGCCGTCTATAGCTCCACTCAGCCCGCCTCCGAGCCAGCTAGCGTGCGCCTCGTCACCGGGGTGAGATCCTTGTCACACCCGTGCGTTCTGTTTGGTCCGAGGTGTCCTATCATGGCCGGCCACAGTGGCTCGCCGCCGGCACGACCTTGCCAGCGCCGCCACGCGCATAGCCACTTTGGCTAGGAGCCAGGAACGGCTCCCTCTTTTATCCTATCACGTTCCCGTTGATGCCCTGCATATGCCCATGCGCTCACCGTCGTCGGAGATAGCTCCAGTCACCGTTGCCGCCGCGATCGCGCGTCGCCGTGCCACCATGGCCGCCGACGAGGTAGCTCTGCTGCTCCGCTCGGCCGTCTAGCTAGCCTATCTTGCTCGCGTCGTCGAGGTGATCATGTAGGGCCAAGCCCCGTGGCCAGAGACCTCGCCGCCAGTGAGAAAGCGCCGGTCAACGGCGTTGGCCGGCGTGGCCAGCACAGGAACACTATTCCCCTTTTTCTTTTTCTATTTTTAGAAAATGTTTTAAATGCTATTTTCTTCCATAATTCATATTAATTCATATATAGCTCCAAAAATTCTGAAAATCTATGTGTATGCCCTTTATCATGTTCCCTACCTAGGAAAAATATGAAATGCCAAATTTGAGTAATTTTTGCATAAGTTATAATTGGTCTTTTAATTAAAAAATGCAACTTCTTTGATTTTTAATAAATAAAATAATTGGCATTTAATTCTAAAATTTATTTTGCCATATAATTAGATCAAGAGCTTTTCAAAATAAAATTTTGAGCTTAATTAGACAACTTTAATGTTATACCTTTATTTTATGCTTTTAATTAATTAATTAACCCTTTTAATTATGCTTAATCATTATAGGATTGTTTGACTTTGGTACTGAGTGATGACCTTGGGTCATTAACCTTAATGACCTTTGGCACTTTAATTAATTGTTTGAGCTTATCTTAATCATGTCATTAGGGCTGAATAAACGTTATTTCATATGTTTAATGAACTTCACTAATGAAGTAGTTAACCCTAATGAACTTAGTAAGTTTTGTTGGCTTGCAACTTTATCACGAAGGAAAGTTGTACTCAAGTTAATTAAGTTGATATGCTTTTATCCATTTATCATCATGCATCATGCCATGAGCTCATCATCCTAAAACATACATCATTAATTACGTGTAGTTTCGAGAGTGAGTTGGATCGTGTTGATCAATGTTTGGAAAGATGCCATCCGACAAGAATGTTCGAGAAGGTGTCATCCATCAATGATGTTGAAGTCATTATCCATGGTGTTGATGTCATCCATCACTGATGTTGATGTTGATCATCCATGATATTGGAGCTAAGTCAGACATTTGGAATCTAATTTCTTTGCAGCACAGGCAAGCCCTGGATGCATTTAAACCCTATCCTTGTTTTATAAAGTTTTTATCACTTCAGTTATGAATTGTTGCATTAAGTAATAGGAGTTGAGTGATAACCTACCAATTGCATTATCTGTCTTACTTCCATATCCCATGTCACCTGTTATTCGAAAAATGTGTAGTAATGCTTAGCCCTGCTTAATTAGCTAGGTTTTCAAAAAGTAAAAGAATGAAAAAAAAGGTTCACTTCACCTGTTGGAATTATGATGATAGTCAATAAATCGAGTCTGGACGGATAACTTGCATTGGAAAAGGAGTCCCTCTATAGTGTTTTCGTCTGTTGATGCCCTAGGTCCCGTCCGTTGTTGAACTGGTGATATCGAGATTAGATAACCACATACATGGTGTGGTATACTGGTGGGGTTAAAGTCCCACATATATCGATATGCTTAGGAGTTTGAGTCTCCTGTATATCATGTGGTTGATATGCTTAGGAGTTAAAGTCTCCTATATATCGTGTGATCTGATATGCTTAGGAGTTAGAGTCTCCTGTATATCGGTGATCTAGGTCCCAGCTAGGTACAATCGATTCGAATCGTCGTTGCTTCTCAGGGAAGAAGACTCAATCGGTGTTCATCATCATAGTAACAACTGAAATGATGATAAGGTATCAAAATGAAGTTGGTTGGTAAGCTTGAGCTAGAGCAAGACAACTTTATTTTCTGTTATAACTAATGATGAGTTAAAACTTGATCCACAAGAGATTTTCTGCAAAAATTCTTTTCTTGCGAGCCTTACCTTGTCCCTCTGGCCTGCATTTCTGAGTCTTTACCCCTCTTTTTGTCGGGTCAGTCTTGTTGAGTACTTTTATACTCAGTGTTTGTTGAACCCCTGTTGCAGGTACTGACTGGTGCTTCTAACCAAGATTATATCAGTGGGCTTGACATGATCTGGTTGTTCTCTCCCAACTTAGGTGCTCTACCTAAGTTGTCTTCTGTAGTTCTATTCTGCTTTTGCAATTGAAGTTAAGTTTGTAAAAGTTAACTTATTCATTTTTGTAAATTAATGATATTATTCTTCCGTACTCTAATGTATATCTTGTAACAAATGTTGTCATGTTGGAGTTACTCCTTTTTTTATCCTAGTATGAGTCTAAAATATGGTTTACTCGGGGTCCTTTGAGGGCACCCGATAGGGCTTTATAGGTTGTATGGAACACATGCATGGCTGTCAGAGGTCTTCGGGACAATGATAGGTGTATGTGGGCCATATAATTTAGGAGGTTCTGCCACAATTTACCTCTAGATGAACTCACTGTTAAAGGGGATTTCTCTTATGAAGAGTTTTCGGTAAAGATCTTGGATATAACAGAAAAGGTTACTACAAGCAGGGTTATCAAGATGTGCAAGGTGCAATGGAATCGGTATTTAGAGGCTGAGGCAACTTAAGAAAGTGAAGATGCTTTGAGGGCAGCGTATCCACAGTTGTTTGAGTAAGCTGAGCTCAATCTTGAGGACGAGATTCTTTTAAGGGGGGAAGAGTTGTCATGCCCGAAAATTTGCATTGTTTCAAATAGTCAAATTGTTTTATTTATGCATTTTGCTGATGCATTCAAACTCAGGAAATAGCACTTTTTGGAATTAAAACTCATCATGAGGTTAGAAATATGTTTCTGCATAAATGCTACTGCATTGGAGTTTATGTGTTGCTTGGTTTTTGCTCAATCTAAAACTGAATTCAAAACCCTTTTTGAAAAGTTTTGCAAAGTTTAGTTTATTCAGAAAAATAATAGGAAAAAGGGTTTTCTTCTTCTCCTGCAATTCGGCCTACCGGCCTTTTCTTTGAGCTTGCCGCGGCCCGTTTCCCCGGCTTACCCTTTTTTCTTTCTCCTTCTTGGGCCACAATGGCCGGCCCAGCTAAGCAGCGCTGCTGCCTTCCTCTCTCTCTGTTTGAATGACAGCTGGGGCCCACGTCCCTTCTCCTTCCTTCAGCTATCTCGAGACGAACCGGCACCGACGAGTGCCTGTTGATGTCCACGCGGGCGCCCATCTCCTCGTTCTATAAATCCTCTGCATCAGCATCATCTCACCTTTTTCCTAGCCCTTGCAAGCACCATTTTGTCTGGCTTCGCAGTAGCAGCCGCTGTAGCCCTAGCCGTCATTGGGGGATCCGCCGGAGCTCGAAATTCGCTGTCATCGTTGCCTCTTCGTCATAGTAAGCTGCATCCGGAGCTCCGTCTTGACCTCGCTAGCAAGTTGGTCTCCTTTTTTTGGCCTAATTGCGCTCTCCTCGTGTTGCTGTCGTGCACATCGTCCACTGTTCTCTTTTGAATGGACCCGGTCCCATGTCGTTTCATGGACCTTAGCGCCCAAACGGCTAATGCCTGCGAGCTTCTCGCCACCGGCAATGGCGTCGCCGTTGCCTATCCTGTTCCCATCTAGGAGCACTGCCGTGGTCTTCCTTGGCCTAATCTTGGCCGTCCAATCCAGATCGGATGGCCTAGAACCGCCCGTACCCCTTCATGGTGATTTTGCTAAAGAGACCCTCGGGTTTTTGGTAATCTCGGCCGCGGTCCTCGACTGTTTGGAAATTCTGATTTTCTATTTGTTTTAATTCGCATAAGTTCGCTGTATTTATGGTTTTGCCATTCAGAGCTTAAAATTTGCATATATTTCTCATTTTAAATCCGATTTCGGTGATTTTCACGTCTATCTGTTTGTAGTGACATGTAGAATATTTTTATAGACTTTAAAATATATTCTCTCTATTGGTGTACTCTTCTAATGATAGCTCTTTGTTTGCTTTGTGTATGATTGCATGGATGAATTGCTTGGTGCTGCTTGTTAATGTTAATCGAGTTCAGACAATGAAGGTTTCATTGGAGATCAAGGACATTTTGAAGATCAGAAGGGATATTTTGAGAATGAAGGCAAGTATAGCTAAGGACCTTTCTTGTTGTCCTCTTCATGATACACAATATAATTCATTTGCATATGTCTTTAGTGCCTATTTAGGGAATTCCTAGCAATTGATTACGTTTACCTTGTTAACCTTGGGATATATGCATTTGGGTAGTGAGTTGCTAGTGCAAATCTTTAACCATGATCATGTATGCTGGAATAATGAATATGTGTTAACTATATAAGATGAATGTAATCTTTTGGTAAAAGCTGGGACTTTTCGTACAACTGCGAGGGCTATATGGCTCTAGCTCTTGTTGCTCATGGGAACTTTTTTAGCTTGTTAGTGGTATTCGAGTTGGTTATAGGATAACCTCTATCCTTATGTGTATAGCCATGAGGAAATGTGCCATATTGGAAGGGGGGTTCCTACATCTGATGTTTATGCGTCCCTAATTGGTTAGAGGAACCTATGGGTGGCTTTATATGTTTTGCGGTGGTTTGGGAGTAATTAACCTACTCAATTATAAAACATACCTCATAGTGAAAGTGTACACCTCTGTGCAGAGTTTTAATAGATATATCGTCCGTGCCTACGGTTACAGGTGGCCTAGAAAACTGAGGGAATCTGTTATATTCCTTTATTGGTTTATGTGCAATTCATTTATTCAGCTATCTTATGATCATGTGGTTATGGGGATGGTATTACCTTGTTGATGCTAATAGCCAAATTTGTTATATATCTAAAAGCTAAATGAAGTTAACCATGTCAACTGTTTGTGCCTCATGAACCCTTAGTTATACTTGTTGAGTACCATTGTATATTTATGCTAGCTTTACTTTCAATTTTGGAAAATCCCTGATGGGTAACAGATCAAGACTGGAATGAAGACTACCATAATGAGTATTAGGCTTGGTGTTCACCAGTCAACTTTGTTCCTGTGGTTGATGCTTCCGTGAAAGTGCTTGATATTTTATATTATTAGACTTTTATTAATGATACTATGTAATGAATATCTATTCTCTATGTAATAAACATTGAGATGGTATTGTTTATCGATTTGTTGACTTATGTGTGTGACTTTTAGGGGTGCACATAAGGCATTTATATATCCCATTTTGTTCTTAAAATTGGGGTGTGACATCTTTATTCATTACCAATATTCCTACTACTTGTGAACACTTATAGTAGGATAAGATATAGTAGGATGACATGACGCTTGCTCATTTCTTGCAAAGAACTTGGGATTTATTTTTACAAAGCAAAATCAAAATAACATGTTCCTTGAATGAAATGAAAATACCTACCAAGGCCATATATGATCTTTCATGACAAAACCTTCCACATATGCCTCTTACTTTGTGTTGAGTTTGGTCAAGTTTTGTGACCCCTGTTGAGAGAAGTTTCATGCTCCCAAGATCAGAATTCACGCACCCACAAATAAAGTTGCCAACTATTACACTGAGGGTTGCGCACAACATTCATTCATACATCCACCAAATAATTGCACTACTCCTACCCTGGGAGTAGGCGCAAAATATGATTTCCACTTAGATCCACCCAAAAATTTTATACTTCCACTCTGGGAGTGAACCAAAAATATGCCTACTAGGTTCCACTAAAATAAATGCTCTGAATCCTTGTTCACATCTCCCTTAATGTTTTTGTTGCAAATAGAGGCATGGGGCTATCATTCGAAAAAAAGGTGGCGAAAGAAAAAAAAAAGAGTGGATAAGTAAAAAAAGAAAAGAAAGTGAAAAAAAGGGTGATAAAATATAGATACATGAAAAAAGGGTGGAAGAAAAGAAAAAAATGTAAAGAGAGATAACTAAGATAGCCCATGCCCTCATAGAACAATTTTTCTATACCCTAATAAAGAGGGAGATGTAAATTAAAGAGCATAGTAGAATTAGGTTAGACACCATTTTTTTCACCATATTTTCATCCACACACTTGCTCAATTCTGATCTAAGAGTATGACGCTTCCCTCCTGTGCGGTCCAGTATTTGACTTGACAACACATGCAAGGTAAGTGTGCCTTAGTATTTTTATTCCTACCAAAAGCTCCAAATAAACCTTTTTAGAGGTAGGATGATCAAGTGAAGGCAATTCCTCTATATGCCTTGATGAGCAACCACTTACATATATGAGTGACTTGAGAGAATCATTCAAGGAACAAAAGCTATCTTTACGTTTTCAAAACTATACAAAAACCCAAGTTTTCGAGCAGGGATAGAGTGAGAAGATTTGAATCCAGGCTATTCCATTTTTCAGGTGCCCAAGGTAACTTGGTAGACACTCGGAAGTTCACACGTTCAGGTGAAGCTTGGAATAACTTGTATGCAGATTTTCAAATCATGGAGATAAACCCACCTTAGTGCTTCAAACCTTTACTCGAGGACGAGGAAAGGACTAAGTGTGGGGGAACTTGTTGGCGCTCCTTATTGCATATAATATGACCACCAAAATAAATTAAAATGAATATATTCCATGGTACATCATAGAATATATTATTTATCTAACAAGTTCCACGAGTTTTGGTGTTTCACTTACTTTCCAAGGATTATACAGAAATACACCTAAAGTGGGCCAAAAGTAGAGAAATATAGAAGAAGTAACTAATCCTACTTTGGCCCATATCAAAACAAGATAAAGAAGCCTAACCATTCATCATATTTGGGCTAACGGCCAAACCAGGGCTGGTCCACCATGCAACCAAGGCCCAGACTCAGAAGGCCCAGTCACCAGAGCACACAAGAGAGGAGGTTCAACTAAAACCCATGTCAAATCTGCCCAACTCGGTGACTGCACAACATAGGCCAACTCAGGATGCTGAGACTAGCACGTCCACCAAATTTGGGTCGATTTGGCTCTGGACCAGGGTCGCACGCCCGAGCACGGTCGCACGCCTGAGCACGGTCGCGTGCCCGAGTCCTATGGCCAAATGGGCCCATCTTTGGTCGGTCGGTCCAGGGCGACGCAGGAAGGTTGGTTCCGGTGTGCACCCGTACATGGAAGGTGCGAAACCACCCTATGGAGGTTGGTTTGCACCTTTCCATGTGGGGATGACCATTTTCCAAAGAGCCCCCTCCACTCCATCTATAAAAGGAGGCTCTCTCCCTCTCACTGGGGACACCACCAAGGAGCTCTCTCATACCACTTTTCAAGGTGTAGTAGTATTAGCCTAGTTGGGAGTTAGGGAGAGACGCGCAAGTTTTGGAGTAGTCCTCGGAGTTTCGGCAATTCTTGCCTCAGTCCTCCATAAGGCTCAAGCACTGAATTGTCTACATGGTTATCTAATCATGCCTTAGTTCTTTAGCTGAGCTTAGTTGATGTTTAGGTTTTACACTTTGGCATGGGTTCTCCATTCGACCAAATGCTCTAGTTATAAATTGTGACTAGAGTACTAGCCACTAGCGTAGGCATGGTGTTTAGGCTAGCGTGTTACCTGAGATTGCGCCTAGCCCTATAGATAGTTATGGTAGCCCCAGGGTGATAGACCCGACAAGGCCTTTGTATTCCACCATGTTCAGGCTGGTGTTTTCATAGGGCTTGTGGCTACCTAACCCCGGTTACCCCTTTCTAGTCTTTTCGAGAATCGAAAAGGAACAGCTGCCCCGAAATGCCTTGGTGTAACCTTTATGTCTATTATTTGCTTGGTTGTCCCTTTGGTGTGAACTAGAATAGAACCTTAGTAATGGAGGAGAAAATAGGAATCTTGACCTCTCCCGATGCCTCCTAGCTTAGCTAGTCTGCTCCGCTATCTTTTTATTTAGAGTTTTCCTGTGTGTCATTTATCAAAACTTCGATCACATCTTTTACCCCTGCATTAGTTTAGTCGGTATACTAGCTAGCGGATACATGATGGTATTTATCAACTTCTTTACACATTGCTTCCCTATGGATAAATATGATACCCCGGAATACTTTTGGGTGAAAGCTACAATGATATCTGTTCGCGTGCAGATCTCTCTGTGTGCGTTAACTTATACCAATTGGCTTCCTAGCGCCATTATCAGGGATGGACTTAAAACCTCCATACTTGGTGATTGTGCTAAGAAACGCCAACACCTTTCAATCTCCCCCTTTTTGGTAATTGATGACAACTCTATAAAGATATGAAAATTAAATTAATTTGGACTTTTATCCCACTTATCCAACATTTAAGCTTAATGTTATGATTTGGATAAGTACCACAAAGTAAACTTGGTGGTGATAACTCTCCCTACATGTGTGCTTAAATGGTTTGGTTTCCAGCTTGCACACATGTATAAATATGAAAATGAAAATTTTAGGAGGGCTAACACTACTATGTGATTCTAAGGTGTACAGGATAAACCTTTGAAGCATGATACCATCAGAGTTGCACATTTGAAGTTGATCCTTAGCATCATTATGGTTAGCTAGATACATCAAAGACACTAGGTACCTCATGAGATCAACATTATAAACAGGGTTCTAATACCATATGAAAAGACATGCATATCTAGGTACCATCCTATGCATGCTAGTTGTCATATCATCATTCAAGTTCTTAACTAGCAAGCACCACACAAGCATTTCACATAGAATTTAAAAACTTATGCAAATGTAAGCAAGCACATGAAATGCACATCTCAAATGCAAACAATCAAGTTCATGAGTTTGCTCCCCCTAATTGTGTGCATCTCTTGTCCAAGAATTTTGATCCTTCTTCATTCTTCAATGTTGCTCCCTCTTGGTCCATAACCATGTCCAAACCCACACATTTCATATCTTTGTTCCAATTTCTCCCCCTTTGTCAACAATAACCATAAAAGGTATGCATCTTTTGATACAAAGGGTGGTACTTGGGGTAGATGGTTGATTTTTGAATCTTCAATTTTTGATGGACACCACCATATGTTAGAATGACACCACTTGAAAATACCACATGTAGAAGCATGAAAACCACTAAATAGGTCACTTGTAGGATCTTTGACCTTGATACAAATGAGTTTAGGACAATTCCCCCTATGTCAAAGCATGGGTCATCCTATTTATAAATGCCACTTGTAAGTGAGGGTAGCTTCTCTTGATTTGAATTGATCACTTAAAGTTGAGGATCACTTGTGGAACTACCATTTCGTATGTACTAAACATCACTTGAATTAATGCCACATATACCATGTATAGAAATGTGATAATCGAGACATATCTTGCAAGAACTAGCAATGTGGATGCCACTTGTTGGATTTGTCAATAATAACCAATCCTTGAACTAGATTATTTCCATGAGCTCTTTCTCTTTGACCTGAACCAAAATTATTTGCCTAAGCTTCCAAGTCCTGTTTGATCCAATGACAAGCTTGCATCACACCTCACTAGAAGGGTTATCTTGCCAATGTTGTACTTGTAACTTAAATGCAATTCAAACTAGATCAAGTACTTGAGTTCACTAGCTCATGAACAAACTCATATTCATACCACTAGATCAAATAACCAATCAAACAACAGTGGTAGACTATGAATTACATTCCATTTATCATGAATGATCCTAGTAAGCATGTACTATATGCACTAACTGCATACAAGTAAGGGGTGAGATGATCATGCACAATACAATAAATACCTTTGTTATGTTGGAGTAGAGTATAGTCATTAGATTCTAATTTCATTACTCCAATAGCAATGTGAAGTCCAATTTATAAGCTTCATGAAGCCAATATATATCAATTTGAATTCCATGCTTCATCCACATGAAATGAGAACCACTAATAATCAAATGCTCTCTCTTGTTGTGGTTGACTTGCTTCTTCTTTGAAATTTTCTTACATGATGAGAGAATACCACTTGTATTATCACTTAAGTTGTCATGTATTACTATCTATTTGGGTGCTGCTTGCTTTCTTGATCAACCCTTTTGATTACTTCAACTAAGCATCTCCGAAAATTATTAGATCATCACTTCCATGTTGGCCTTCCAAGTACTCCTCACTTGGTTTACCCAACCCATTTGGGCGGCTCGCCCCCTCAGCAGAGAGAAGTGATCTCTCTACAAGAACTATCCTTAACACTCACTTGAGTTGCCTTTGTTTGATTGATCCATATGCTGGACTTGATATGATGAATAACCTTCTATTCTTTTTAAGTTTTTTTCTTTATTGTGAAAGCATCTAGGCCCATTGATGTGGGTTTTGATGATTGATGACCATATGATTATCATGACTAATGTGTGTTTTTGCAGAAATAATGGTAAGTTAGATCATGGTAATGGCGATCTCGGGCAATATGTTTTTCATGCCCCCTATCGAAGGAAATCATTTCGGTTTAGGATGATTAGTTCTGATTGTTGATGATGTTGGAGGACGTCGGATTATTCAATAGGACTTTGTATTTCCTTTGGCCGTACAAATAAGGGGGTGCAAACTCGTAACTCGAACTAGTTAAGTCTAATGGCTTAGGTGTGGTGCACACTTGTGAGACTTAGCGCTAGGAAGTTACAAGAAGGCCCTAATATTGGATGGAGTTAAAGCTGTTCTCAAAGAATTTGAATTGGACAAGAAACGAGCTTCACAGTGAGCTGCAGACTCTAACCAGTGAAGCTCTAGACGCTGATATCAGCGTCCTGACAGGCACAACATTTGGCGCCCCGGTAGCCTGTGAGCGCTGGACGCGTCCATAGCTTGCACCCAGAATTTACACGGTCCGAAAGCTAGGTCCGAACACGTCTAGAGTTGTGTGGACACAACTCATTGAGCATTGCAGCTAGGCCAGACCACCTGACGCGTCCGGAGGTCAGCGCCGGACGCATCCAGTGCTCCAACGGCTAATAGCTCGGTTTAAAATTTGCATGCATCGGACGCGTCCGGCGATGAGCACCGAACACGTCCAAAGCTCATGAAAATTCTGACCTGTCCAGAGCTAACAAAAATTCTGAGGTCTAGGCTAATGGTTGGATTTTGGTCTTTGTCCTATAAATACAACCCCACCTCATCCATATGACTTCTCTTGCTCATTTGGTTCAGCTGAGGCATATATTTGAGTGCAAGGGAGTGCAAGAGCCCTAATTTGAGAATCCATGGTCTATCCCTCATTAGTGATTCGAGAGTAGCAAGTGCATATCCACCATCACATTAGGCTTTGCAAGGTCAAGTGAGAGTTTGTTCTTGTTACTCTTGGTGATCGCCATCACCTACATGGCATGGTGGTGATTGAGAGTTTGGTGATCACTCATGTTGTGAGTGGTTTCTAGCGATTCACCGTGTCTGAGCGATGAAGAATCAGTCATAGAGAGCACTTGGTCCTTGCGAGGATCAAGGGGAGCAATACCCTTGTGCGGGTACTCCAACGAGGACTAGTGGGGAGTGGCGACTCTACGATACCTCAGAAAAACGTCGCCGTGTTGCTTGCCTCTTTACTTTTTGCATTTACTTTCTAGCATTTACATTCTGGCAATTTACATTCCTAAAACTGCCATGCTAGAATAGGATTGAAACTAGGGTGCAAAACTTTTGTTGGTAGTATTACTAGGAACACACTTAGGCACCGAGGGGTGAATATGGGCTAGTAGTTTAAAATTTCACATGAAAATTTAGAATTAGCCCAATTCACCCCCCTCTTGGGCATCTTGATCCTTTCAAGTGGTATCGAAGCCGAGTTGCTCATAATTAGGCTTAATCTCCTAGAGAAAAGATGTCCAATGGGGATAGGCTGCCGCCCATGTTTGAGGGAGATGATTTCCCATATTAGAAAGTCCGTATGGAATCATACTTGGAAGCACAAAATCCACTATGCCTCAAAGCTATCACTCAAGGCTTCCCCAAACCTAAGGAAGGCGTTGCTCTTAGTCCTAATGAGGAGGAACAAGAGAAATGGAATGCAAAGGCCAAAAATCACATCTTTAGAGGCATTTGCAATGATGTTTTTAACCGTGTGTGGAACCACAAGAACGCCCATGAACTATTGATGGAATTTTGTGTGCTCCATGAGGGAACCAAGAGAGAGTGTGAGGAATGCTATCATCTTGTTATGCGCAAGCTTAATGCATTTGAGATGAAATCCAATGAAAGTGCTAATGAGATGTATTCTCGCTTGAATATAATTGTAGAGGAACTCAATGGGCTTGGACTCAATCAAATGTCTCCATCTAATGTTGCAAGAAAGATCCTTTGTGTCCCCCCATTGATTGGTATGGCCATATTGTCACCGTGCTTCATCAAGGTGACCTTTCCAATGCTACATCAACTCAAATATTGGGAAAGGTCAATGCTCATGAGATGTACATGCATCTCACTCCTGAGGATGGCTCATCTTCGAAGAAGAAAGATTTGGCTCTCAATGCAAGCCATCAAAGAAAAGGCAAAGAGAAGATCATTTATGACAACTCAAGTGATGGTGAAGTTGATGATGCTAGTCTTGCTCTCATGGTGAAGAATACCACCAAGATGATGAAGAAGCTTCACAAGAATGGCATCAAGTTTGATAGAAAGAAAATAAGTTCTTCACAAGTAGCAAGAGAAAGCCCATCTCCAAGATGGAGTGCTATAATTGCCACAAGATTGGGCATCTCTCTCATGAATGCCTGAAGCCTCCCAAGGACAAGTACAAGAAGGGAAAAAGCAAGAAAGATGACTCAAGTGATGATGATGAGCAAGAAAAGAAGAAGAAGGACAAGTCTGACAAGAAGAAGGATGACAAGAAGGAGTACCACAAGAAAAAGAAATGGCAAGGCATACATTGTTGGTGATTTGCTCACCGATATTGATTCTTCTTGTGGATCATCTTATGAAGAGAGTGATGATGAGAAGGTTGCCGCCATTGGTATTGGGTCTCCACCACCACCACACCACTACCTGTGTCTCCATCCTCTACACGCTATTGTCTCATGGGTAAACATGACAAGAACGTAAACTCTAAACATGAAGATAGTGATGATGAAAGTGGTAGTGATGATGAATATTACTCACCTTCTTATGATGAACTTATAAAATTGCTTAACAAGTACACTAAGGTCATCATCAAACTAGAGCCCAAAATGATGAGCTTGATAATGAAAATACTTCTCTAAATGAAAAATGAAAGTTTGCAAAAATCTAGTGATGAGCTTAGGGAATAATTTAAATTGTGTCTTCCCAACTCAAGGAGCTCGAAGCCTCTAAAAAGGAGCTCAAAGAAAAACATGATAAGCCTAAGAGGAAGCAAAATGAGCTCAACACTAGCTATGACTCTTTAAAAGAGACGTATACAACTATCAAGGTTAATCATGATAATATTGCTATGGCTTATGATCTTCGCTCCGAAACACATGATGCTACTAACAATGAACACTTTTGTTCACTATGATCTTGAATATGTCATTGTCCACTTCTCTAACCTTTACTCGAGGATGAGCAAAGACTCAAGTGTGGGGGGTCTTGTTGACAGTAATTATGCCCTATTTTTTACCAACACAACCATCAACATGACTCTCATTATGGGGAAGGAACAAACAAACAAGTAGTGATATAGGTACAAATAACTTGGTTCCACATGTACATGTCATTATTTGGTTGTAGGTACTAGATCAAGTACATTTCAGGGCCTAGAAGCCTAAAAGGGAAGAAGTAGCAATAGTCAAGAAATACATATTTGGTACATGAACTTTAGCACCATGGAAGCAAGGAGCAAAGAACAAAAGCTAACACACTGGGGCCACAATGAGGCGGGTGGCCGACCCCCATCCTGTGGGCCTAGGCAGTGCCAAGCTGGCTCTATCCAAGTGAAGCACTCCAAGCTCAACTTCCAGCCTTGGATCACAAGTATACTTGAAATCAACATTTAAGGACCAATGCACATGGATTTATGGGCTCTCAACGAAGGAACCGACTTCAAAACACCTCAACCAACACCAGAGTCTGCCTGGTTTTCAGCAGAGGTACCAGGGACCAGTCAGCTAGTGGAACCTTAGTCAGTACTCCCAACGTCAGAATTGGAACCAACATCAGAGTGGAAACCAGCATCAAAGTGGCAGTCAACGCTCACCGCAGCAATTTGGGAATCAAACACCATGCCTCACCGCACCCAACAACATTCCTGTGAAGAGTGGGTCTTGTCGGTGTTCGGGTCCAGGGGCCCTTAGCCGACGAGTAAATGTGTACTGCGTGCTCCCTAATCTAGATGGTGATGCAAGAAAAACACATAATTTTTATCCTAGTTCGGGCAAGAGTAGGCCCTACGTCCAGCGTGGGGAGAGATTGTATTATCTTGCACCGAAGTGCTTGTACAGGGGGGATACAAGCGAGGGTGTACGAAGAGGAGTGGAGAACAAGGCCTAAATCTAGGAGTGCTAGCCCTATGCCTTGTTGTGTGTGTGGTGTGACTTAGCGAGTTCGAGTGAGTCCTCTCCCTACAGCTAGCCTAGCGCCCCCTTTATAGGACAAGGAGGGGCATGGGTGTTTAGGAAACCCTAGTGGCGCTGCCCTTGGTAGGGCAATTGTAAGCAATGACGTCGAGGTGAGATGCCGATCATGTCGTGAGTGCTGTAGAAGCGTGTCCCGGGCGTGGGTCGCCCTGCACCGACGTGCTTGGAGTCGATGGCTGTCCTTCATGTGCGTCATGACAACGCCCGTAGGTGGTCAGTAAAAGACCCGTGTCCATGAGGGGGTGTGTGAATCCCTATAGACGTCACGTTGGGAGTTGTTGGAGCGCTGACCAGAGGTGTCGAGGTCCGACTCGAGAGGTGGCCGAGGGGGGTCGAGGCCTGAATGGATAAGGCCAAGCCCTGGGAAGTGCGGTACAGATATTGGTAAATGTGCCTTGAGGGGGCACCTGACAGCGTACAGTGCTCGGTATGGCGTTGCAGTGTAGTACGAACCATAGATTTCCCGGGGATGGGCGGTAAAAGGAGGATTTGACCGCTGTACCCGGCCACTGTAACTACGCTATAGCCGTGAGGTTAGGCAGGAGTTGGTGGGGCATTAAATGCTTTGGATCCCGTACAGGAAGTAGGTGAGCCAAAGGGGGAGTGGCAATTGACGGGGCGTCATCCGCCCGTGAGGAGATTCGTCACTCGACAAGGGGTCGGCCGCCCGTGATGCGCTCGGCCACTCCGACGGGGGTTGTCCGCCCAGGCGGACGTCCGTCATTTGAGGCTCCCCGTCGAATAGGAGGCACCAGTGTGAGCTTCTTGTTGCACTACGAGACACCTAGCGAAGGAGTAATAGACCTTGCTAGTCCTAGAGTACCTTGTAGGTGTTGTAGGCAAGATATTGCTTCGGTGAGGGAGCAGGTGGAAAACATCATGAACTTGACTTGCCGTTTTGTCTATTGCCCCAGTAAGGGAAGAGGCGGTAAACCTCGTTATACGTAGAGTACCGTGGCCAGATATTTCTGCTAGATAGACCTCTCTATACCCAATCCTAGACCCTTTGATCATCAACTGACGATCTTGAACATAGTTGAACCACTTCACATTCCCCGTGGAAAATACGATACTTAGAATACTCCTGGTGAAGGCTACATTGACTACCGTACGCTTGCGGTATATCCGTTTGCCACTTCTAGTGTCAACACTAGCATCACACATGATTTCAATGGGCAACTTCCAATCAGGTGGTTGGATGATTGGAGCTGAAATGAGTGCCTTTTTCAAGATTTGAAAGGCTTCATGTCACTCATTGTCAAAGATGAAAGGTGCATCTTTAGCTAACAGGCTAGTCCGGGGTCTAGCAATTTGAGAAAAGTTTTTGATGAATCGCCTATAGAACCCTACATGGCCTAAAAAGCTTCAAATGCCCCTCACGTTTCTGGGTGGTGGAAGTTGTTCTATGACCTCAATTGTTACTTTATCCACCTCTATCTCACGGGCGGACACTTTGTATCCAAGGACTATTCCCTCTTGAACCATAAAATGGCATTTTACCCTGTTCTAGACTAAATGCTTTTGTTTGCACCATTGTAAGACCTTGTCTAGATTCTCCAAACAATCATCGAAGGTTTTGCCATAGACAGTAAAATCATCAATGAACACCTCCATGATTTTCTCAATCATGTCAGAGAAAATAGACATCATGCACCGTTGGAAGGATGCTAGAGCATTGCATAAACCAAACGACATACGTCGGTATGTGTAAGTTCCATACGGGCATGTGAAAGTGGCCTTACTTTGGTCATCGGGATGGATCGGGATTTGGTGATACTAGAATACCGATCAAGGAAACAAAAGGAGTGATTTGCAAGCCATTCTAACATTTCGTCAATGAACGGCAACGGGAAGTGATCCTTCTTAGTGCCTTGTTGAGTCTCCGGTAGTCGATACACATCTGCCACCCCGTGATAGTTTGTTGAGGGATAAGTTCTTTCTTTTCATTCAATGATTGTCATCCCTCCTTTCTTTGGCATGACCTGGACATGGCTTACCCACTCGCTATGTGGCACAAGATAAATAATCCCGGCATGCAAGAGTTTGAGGACCTATTTCTTAACAACCTCGCGCATAGCATTGTTAAGTCTCTGCTAGGGTTCCCTAGAAGGTGATGAATCAGGAGTGATATGGATTCTATAGGTGCAGAGAGTGGGACTAATCCCCTTGAGGTCCTAGAGTAAGTAGCCTATGGCTAACTGATGTCTTTCTAAGACAGCGACAAGTCTACGGGTTTCGTCTTGAGAAAGCTTGTCGCTGATGATGACATGAGTTTCATGGTTATCATTTAGAAAGACATACTTTAAGCCAGAAGGAAGGGGCTTAAGCTCCATTGAGGCCTTTGAAGGTATTTCAATTTGGTCTAACTCGACAGGTTCTACCAGCTCTTCCTCTTCTTGAATAAAGTTTTCATCATCAGAGCTGGTTGAGCCATGTCTTCTAAAGAATCCATCAATACATCCTTAATAGGGTCTTGTTCGGGCTTAGGTTCTACTATCGCATTGTTAGAGTGTGAAAGTGTAACGGCGATAGGAGAACTTCCCAATTTCAACTTCAAGCGACCCTGTTTTGGTCTTTCCCGAAAGAGTGTCCCCAAAATGTAAACCAACCAAGAGGGACGTGTCCGAGATGTCATAGATATGAAAATCTAGATGATACTCAAGACCTCTTATGCGCAACGGAATAGAACTTATGACCCCATAACTTTCAAGAATAACTCCCGTGGGAATTCTTAAAAGCTTATGTGATGGGATCATGGCTTCGTTGGGGCAAAGTTTATCAGCCAGAGCTTTTGACATGATATTTATCCCAACGATAGGACTATAGTGAGCCTCTGTAGTGGTTTCCTTAAGAGTGCAAAGAAGAATATCTAAAGGAGCAATGATTCGGGCTACCTCAATGGATAGCTCTGTTTCTGCCAACCGCTCACGACTCATGGTAGCCATCAGTCCTTTGCTGTGTTCCATAAGGCAAGACTCATTTTGCGGACCATCCTCATCCTCAGATGGTGCTAAGTGTGTTAGAGGTCTCATTTGAACAGGTAAATTCGAGGCATTTCCCACTAGTGGAGATTTGGCCTTCCATGACAAAATTCCTTATGATGATTCTGTTATGGTCACCGAAGAGTAGTTTCCATGATGTTTTTGCTGCTTTGGTCATGGAACTACATGACAATTTCCTAAAAAGTACATTTTCATGATGTATTTTAGAAAATTCACAGGAACAGTCATGAAAAACGTGACAAAATAGTCATGGAGGTGTTCATGGCACTGTTCGTCGCTGGATGGTGATGGTTTCACATATATCCTCGAGTTGTGACCATTGAAATTCATCACTGATCCCCGCGCCGCTCCATTTGGCTACGGGTGCCGGCGCCGTTTGCTTATGGGAGAGCCGCGTTCCCTCATACCTCCATCTGTCGTTAGCACGCCATCACTAGTACCCTGATCCGCCGTTAGTCATGGGACCTGCCCATCACTTAGCTGGACACTTCTCCATCCGATGTTATGGGATCCGTTGTTACTCATCCATTCCGAATGGCCGTCGTTCTCCATCCGGCATGCGGGACCAGCTTGTCAGTTAGACCACACTTCACCGACCGGCCTGTGGGACCTGCCTGCCAAGGTAACCTTGAGGCCACCACCCTTCGTCGACTAACATGTGAGACCCGTCTGGGACCGTTCAACATCCGACATGTGGGATCAGCGTGTTAGTTAGATGGGACCTGCCACATGGGACCCATTTTTGTTCCCCATCGTCGACTGACATGTGGGTCCCATCTAGGACCATTCTCAATCCGATGTGTGGGTTCAGCGTTTCAGTTAGATGGGACCTGCCACTAGGGACCCATCTCTGTTCATGTGGGGTCACCCTTCCTCGATGGACCAGTGGGACCGTCTGGCACCCTTCTCCACTCGCCGTGTGGGGCCAGAGCGTTAGTCATATGGGGACCCACACAAGAAGACTCATCTCTATTCACATGGGACCACCCTTCATAAACTGACATGTGTGACCCGTCTGGAACCATTCTCCATCAGCGTGTGGGATCCGCGTATCAGTTAGGTGGGACCTGCCACGGGAACCATTTCTGTTCACGTGAGGCCACCCTTCTTCGACCGACCTGTGGGACCCGTGTGGCCGACTTCACCACCCGATGCATAGGACTAGAGTATCAGTAATTGGGACCCGTAAAGGGGACCCTTCTCTGTTCATGTGGGACCACCCTTCTCTGACCGATATTTGGGACCAGCATTCATTACCCTTCTCCAAACGAAGTTGAATTCTCCAAAAAGATTGGGTTCTCTAGGATTCGAACCCGAGACCTAGCATTAAGACGTGAAGGTCTTTGCCACTACATGAAGCGGTTGTATGGGTTCCAGTCTCCTTAGAGCCTTTATATATATGCATTTTCTGCTCTTTTTTATCTTATATCTATATATGTATGGGATTTATGGGATATATCCCCTGAAAGTGGATAAGTAGCTGCCCGTTGGACTTGTGGCGGAGTCGGAGGTGGCAGCTGAGGATCCCCGGTGTGCTGTGGTGGCTCCGGCGTCCATTTGGAGGCAGATGGCAGGGCTTCCTGGTGGAGCACGGCGGCATTAGCGTGAGCGTCGCTTGTGTGCCTCGTCAGAGGCGTCACATTCGATTGGCAAGTCTCCTTTCTCCCCTTTTTACTGTTTGTTTCTTCATTTGTGTTTTGCCTCCAGATGGATCTACTACAGGACTTGGGGATTTCACTTAGATATATCACCTTTGATGCATACCGCCATACTATCCCTTAGATATATCACCTTTGATGCATACCGCCATACTATCCCTTAATTTCAGATAGATGTGGGATGGGTTCTGGTAGTCCCTGTAGCTCATGGCTGTTGGATTTTTTAGGAGGCAGCAAATCAATGGCACTAATCTTTAAGATGCACTTATTCCTACACATGCCAATGATGGTCACTGTCACTTGCACATGTCAAACTAAGGTAGCCTGTTTTGATTGTGCAGATTCGAGATGAATCCATGCTATGTTGTGTTCCATGGCCTTAAACGGGGGGTTTTCCACAGCTGGCCTAACTGCCAGGAGCAAGTTCATGGGTTCCCTGGTGCTTCTTATAAAAAGTACACATCCTTGAAAGCTACACTTGTTGCCTTCAAATCCTATGAAGCTGAGCTCGTGTAAAGACTGTTAGTGTGATGGTTAGACTTCATCTGGCTGCATTTGTAATGGTACTGTTTGTGTGATCGTTAGACTTGATTTAGCTAAATTTGAAATGTGTTGTAAGTGTGATGGTTAGATTTGATTTAGCCAAAATGAGCTCGTACCATGGAAATTGTTAATGGTTGTTAAAGTTACATTTTGGTATAAGTTGTGGACTTCACTGATGGATCTTTGTTGAATTATTTTCATCTTCATTCAGTTATCTCATTACTTAGGAAGTTGAGGCCTCTTGCACACTGACAAAATGGAGCAGCCCCCCAACAAGAGGATGGACTGATTTACCAGCCTCCCAGATGACCTCGTTCTCGAGATCCTCTGCCGCTTCCCTAGCCCCTCCTTGTTCCGCTGTAAATTGGTCTGTCGAGACTAGAAACTCCGCATCAACAAGTCTGACATCAATGACAAGTTGGCCCACCAGACTGTGATCGGTTTCTTCTTCAATACTAGGAAGAAGAACACCCAACACTTCACCAGCTTCACCGATGAACTTCCCTGCTTGAACTTCCTGCCCACACGTGTGGTTTAGTTGTTCTCAGATTACTGTTGGCAAATCTTAGCGCAACCACCAAAGGTTGGTGACGGCACCAGAGATGCCTGTTGGTATTTCTTATGTCTATTGGATGATTCTGTAAGCGCATAGAATATACTGTTATAGCACTTCACCCAGGAGTATTCCAAGGTATTGCAATATATATTTATCCCAAGGGAAAGCGGTAGCTAGATATGTTAATAGACTCCTATCTCAATTTAGTGACAACTAGTGTAGAGGGGTGATAAACGAAGGGTAAAAGGAAGGTGATGATTCAAAGATAACTATGAGATAACTAAAGATAACTAGTGTAGTATAGCTAAGTGGGAGGACAACAAGTGAGAAAGGTTCCTGTGGTTCTAGTTCTACTTCTGTACTCCAATCTAGTCAAACAGTCAAAACAAACTAGGTTTGCTACCATACTACTTGTTTGCTAGGGATAGATGAGAAAGCAGTAGACAAAACCCCTACTAAAGCGACTATACTCTTAGTAAACACCTTTCCTTTTAAGAACTAGCCCGAATGTGGTGAGAAAACCCTAATGCCGCCCAAGACCTGTCACCTCTCAGGAGTGCGCCCACGAACTGTCCGTGCGGACCAGCGACAACCAAAGGTAAGGTTTAGCCTAAGCACCGTGCTTACACTAACTCTTACTACTCTAGTGAATATACGATCCACTAGAGCACCTTGCGGCGATGGTAAACAACCAAGGAGTTTTTTACAGGATCACAACCCAGTGTGTAACTATTATAAGACTAACTAGAGCACCATAGCACTATTGCAAGAATAATATTGCACAAAGTAAATACTTAGAAAAGTAGAAGAATAATACTATATTAAATAAAGAAAGTCCTAAAAGAGAAAGATACAAGAGCAATACCAGATTCTCCAGCAGACGACTTTGGAGAACCCGAGCTTCGCTCGACTCAACTCTAACTCCTACACTAGATTAAAATTAGAACTATACTAGTGACTGGTATCTCAATTGAATAAATCATGTTTTGGGATGGTGGAGGCAGCCTGTATTTATAGGGGGAGTAGAGGGGGTCGGCCGACCCCTCTTTGGCGGGGTGGACCCACCTGCGGTCTTCCTCTGGTGTCTCGACACGTCATTGAGCAAGTTTCATGTGTTGGATCATTTTGGTCTTTCGTTGTGGGCCCACAAATCCATGTACTCTCATCTTGACCCTTGAATGGAAATACACTTGTGATCTAAGGGTGGAAAATGTCTCTACGAAGCTTCCCATGGATCATGCCACGTCACTGTGCCCGGGACCTCCCCAAGGTGGGGTCGGCTAACCCCCCTATGGTGGGTCCTGGTGCTCATTTCTGCCATTTGAATGTTCCTGCATCCAAATACTAAGAGTACAAGTGGAACCATTTATTGATAAAAATATGTCTATGTTATGTTATTCTTCCTCTGTTTTCAAAACTGTTGACGGTGTTTTGAGGTGGAAATTTATGTCATAACCACCGTCAACAAGATCCCCCAAGCTTAACCTTTGCTCATCCTGAGCAAACAATTATACTTAGTCTCGGTGGATCAGGAGTTGCTACAATGTTCACATTTCAAGAGTAACATGTATATAACAAAGTATTTCATTTAGCATGAAAAATTTAGCTTGGTAAAACTAACCCATATTACCTTAGTCCTTCATGGGGCTCACTATTTTTCTTGTTCCTTGCAAGTTTCATACCAGAGGTTTTGCAATATTTTTCAAAAGAAAACTTAATGTTCCTCATATGGTACTCTCATGTTGCTCAAATGGTGTATGATTCCTCACCAAGGCACATAGTAAATTGCCTTCCATCCTACTTCTAATAAGGCTTATGTGGGGTTCAAGGTAGGAATGAATAGCGATAGCATACTTACTTTGCATATATTGTAAAGTCAAAACTCGGACCTTTAGAGAGAAGTGTCATACCCCCAGATCAAGATGTGCAAGTATGTGGAAATATAGTGGATTAAAATGCTCCTTTATTTGCTGCAATCTCTCTCTCTCTTTTTTGCTGCAATCTCTCTCTCTCTTTATTTCTATTGAGAGAGGGCTAGCAGATTTTTTTTTGACTGAGGATTTTCATGTGTCCTTCTATATATATATTTATTTTGCCTAGACCCTTTTTGTGTCTCATCTAATTAATCACATTTAGAGAGAGATACTAGAAATGTAGAGCATGGAGCAATTTAATTTGATGGTAAATGGATGGCATGTTTGTGCGTACTTCCAGTGTAGAAGTATCAAAAATATATGTGGCGTGCATATGATCTTGATCTTAGGAGTATGAAAAGTCTCTCAACAAAAGTCGATAATACTTGACAAAACTCAATACAAAGCAAATTACCTATGTGGAAGGTTTTCAATCATGTAAAACATATATGGCTGTGGTAGGAATTTATCACCATTGAGGAACAATTAAGGTTTTGATTCTTTTAAGAAGAAATCTCTGGTAGTCTTGCATGCTTAGAACAAAATTATAACAGCTCTTGTTTCACTATCTCATATCTTACAACCACTTAGACTTAGTCTAGCACTTGCATCCCACAAAAGTGTTCAGGCTCATGGTGGTTTGTCTGAGCCAAGTGATCCATACTCAAGGAAATATCGAGTTATATTCTAGGTACTAGAGAAATATTAACAGAGCAACTATTCATCATTTCCAAGAGAAAGATAAACATGCATGACATATATAACCTCAGGAAGCATAAATAAACATGGGAAATATTTTTAGTATTTTTATAATTTTCGAAATTCAAATATATATATAATAATTTTTTCAACAATAATTAAACTTGCATAATTCAAAGTAAGAATACTTACCTTAGTGGGGGAGAGAATCTCCCCCAAGCTTGTCCTTTCCCATGGCGTCTCACTAAGGTGAATGTAGATATGGTGGGTAGTGAGGTGGATACTGTGGATGATATTGTGGAGGATACTGCGGAGGTTGGTATGGATGAGGCTGCTGCTGCGGTTGCTGTGGTGGCGGTATGGTCATATTGTGCTGTGCATAGAGATTGGCCCAGTTTCTACCACTTGCTTCCTGATAACTTTGGAGCTGCGGCTGTGTCTGCACTGTAGCGTTGTGGATGGCCTCATGGCCAATGCGCAGTGAAGCAAATTGTGTGTTGATTAGATTTGCATCATGACGTTCGCTGCGGGATCCAGTTTCCAGCGAAGAAGAAAGAGAAACCTAGACAACTCGTGCCCCAGACCTACGTCTCCCTCTAGAACGGGAGGTATGCATGGCGTCTGCATAGTCACTGTCGTTGTCAAAATCATCTTGTTGTTCAGCTCGCGCCTTTCCATATGTGTATGGACCTGCAAAACTTGCATGTCCTCCAACTCCAGGAAGGTTAGGAATCAATGGGTGGCCCCCATATAGTTTTAATTCTGGGCATGGCAAAGTTAGTCGTGTTTATGATTTTTGGAATTTAAACTCAATTGTATCATTAGGGCCACCCACGATAACAACTCCTTGATAAAATACTCCTTTAAAATAATTCTAGGAGTGATTATATAATCATTAAAACCATCAATTATACCAAGAGTGGTACAAAACTTTGTAATTATAGAGTTGAAGTCAAAAGATCCTACCCTTATGGTGCAGAAATCCAGTGTTCTATCATGGCTTTCACGGGTGATATACGAATTTTATGAACCATGGCATAGAGTATTATACTATCAATTTCCCTAACAGTTATTATGTCTTCTCTATGGAACAGGTGACACCCATCCACTTGTGCATGAACTGTAAAGTGGGACTACAAATAAGGCTAGTGTGTGGTTGTGCTTTCCCAACAATATTCTCCCTAGTTATCTCATACCAAAATTCTCGCTTATTAAAATTCTCAATGGCATTCTTAATATTAGTTGTACAATTAATAAAGCCAAGGCATGCAAAAAATTGCTCCCAGGCAAGATTAAAATCAATACCACGTAAGTGGAAATAAATGATATCTTTAGCAGGTTTTACAGTGCACATGAATTTCAAAGTGAGAAGCTTACTACCCAGATATTCAGCAAATTTCCAAAATTCACCCCATCCTATTGCACCAAAGACATCAAAGAATTCCTCATCCATACCTATGCGGTGGAGGAATTGAGGGTCAAATACCTTGGTGTGTTCAAATTCATGATGACGGATTTTGTCGAGGATGGTCATTTCTTGGGCAGTCAGCCATAGACCTGTTTCTAGGTCTTGTGGCCTCACGGGTTGTGCTTCTTCATTTAGTTCCTCTTCATCTTGCTGCATGTGTTCTTCGTATGCTTGTTCATCAGTGTTGTGGAAGGATGGTTCACCTCCCAAGCTGATGGATTGGCATGAATGCCTTGATGAACTCCCACTGAAAGCTGAGCGCACCTTCCATGCTACGGCTTTGAATGGATTCTTCATGCCTGCTAGGAAGAGACACGAACACCACTTGGACAAGAGAGGTTAGTGTTAGGCATTTTCCTTACCGATGATTTACCTCTTCTTGCTTCTTCGAGTGTTGCACTTGAGTGAGAGAATGTGAGTGTATGAAATTGTCGATTTTTTTGAGTGTTTGAATGAAACAAAGTGCTCCTGAGTGAGGGAATAGGCAAGGAGAGAGAGCAGGTGTTGGGTGCATTTTGTGGGGGTCGGCCAACCCCCTCCTACCACAAAACTTCACGAGATGGTAAAGTAAGTGAAGTGTACTACTACCCCATGTCTGGTTCCCCACTTTCCTTTGTTCTAGTTGCTTTCTCAAAGAATAATGCATGATGGAGGGAGGAAAGGAACAAAGGAGGAGGCAAGATATGACAAGGGTGGATGGCATCTTGCTTATGCTCATGGGAATGGAGAGAGAGAAAAAGGAGAGGTGCTGGTGCACAATGCAGGGGTCGGCCGACCCCCACAACTTCTCCCTTCACTTGGTGCCAAAAGTGTGTCAATGGAGTTTAATCCACGCCAGGTGGAGCACTAATTTTTCTCTCCTTTGTATGCTTGCTCATGGAATCTCTTCTTGGAGTGAGTGATGAGTGGAATAAAGAGTAAAAGGAGGGAGCAAAACATGACCATGGCTGGTGGATGTTTGCTCATGAGATGTTTTACGAGATGGATTCCTCCAAAGGATGATTTGCTTAAAAGTTTAAGCAAGCATCTTTCCCATGATTAGCGAGGGGTGATTTGATCAAGGGTTGCATGAATGGAATTAGGAAGAGGAGATGAATTTTGTCATGAAGGATTTGCTCTACTTCCTAGGTCCCAAAAGCTGGTTGCATATACCCCTCATCATATTTTCTTTAAAGCAAAAGATAAGAGAGAGAAGTTCTAGCTCCTAGAAGTGAATGTTGACTTCTATAAGTTTCTAATTCATACAACACTCTCCCTACCCACATCTACCAGTAAATGCCAGAAGACGGGAGGAGGTGGGGCCCACCTAGTGATCAGCCGACCCCCCTCTTTTCCCCCCATGGTGCTCTAGCTAAAGATGGTAGCACAAGAGTCTAGGAAGCAGCATTCAAATTTCTTGGACAAAACAAAAAGCTGCCATGCATTGTTTGCAAAGATGCTCAAGTGGAAACATGTACCATTGCATGCTAGAAATTATGTTGTCGTGGGATGGACATTGCATGGCATGGCAAGCTTTAGCAAAGGACAAAAGGTGGCAGGTGAAGGTCACCATGGAGGTCGGCCAACCCCCCTATGGGCCCCACCTGGTGTCCAATTTGCTTAGGATGATTGTTGATTCTTTTTATTAGTTTTAAACTTGACAAAAAGTCGACAGAAAAAAGGTTGGAACTAAAATGCTAAAATGCCACAAATAAATGAGGGGAAATAAATGTTATAAAGTAAATTCTTAATTGAATGTTAGTGTACTTACCTAGATGGAAGAATTATTCCTTTAGGTCCATGCAGTATGTCCTTCTTCTTGGACCAATGTAGGAATTTTCTTTTGAATTATCACCGGTTGGATCACCTTCCTCTTCCATATTGGCTTGCTTTTCGATCATGGCAATGGATTTGGTAACTGTTACTCTCGTAGCCAAAACCAAGAAGAAGCCCAATCCAAAACCATGATCGGCGAGCATTGTGCTGGGTTTGAAGTGGAATTTCTCTTGGGTCCCATTGATGGTGAATTGAATTTCTCTGGCTCCAACATCAATATGTGCATTGGCGGCGCTGAGAAATGGTCTCCTGAGGATGAGTGGAATCTTCTTGTCTACTTCCATATCGAGTACCACGAAATCAACGGGACGAAGAAATCACGTATCTTAATGGGGATGTTTTCAGCTACCCACGCTAGATGGCGAATTGATTTGTCCGCAAGCTGTAAATATATTGATGTAGGGGACAAAACAACATGATTTAGTTGATCAAAGACTACCTTTGGCATGACATCGACGCTTGCTCCCAAGTCGCACAGTGCATGCTCAAAGTGTTGTGTCCTGATGGAGCAGTCGATAGTGGGACATCTCAGATCCTTCTTCTTTTCTAGTAGTTGGTTTAGTATAGCCGCGCTGCATTCTTCGGTTAGTTTAATTACCTCTGTTGTTAGCAACAGGCATTTTTGGTTGAGGATGTCTCTTAGGTACTTGGCATAGGTTGGAACCTCATTCCTCAAGTAATTGAATATTGACATATAATTAACGAATTACCTCAATGAATTTTCCAAATTGTTCATCAGTTGTTTGTTTCCTTGTTCTTGGGAAAGGTAGCAGTATGATGGTGTCATAGAACTCATGTGGAGCTGTCTTCCCATGGAACTTGGTGTTTTCTTCCTTGGATGGTGGTTCCTCTTCTTCTTCTTCTTCTTCCTCATCTTCCTTATCTTCTCTATCCTTCCTTGCATTCTTCCTTATCGTGTAAGGATATTGTGGATCATGAGTGGTCTTACCCCCTCTTGTGGTCACTGCATTTAAAATATTGCAAGAATTTACAGAAGATGAAACAGAGGCAGCAATTTGAGCTATCTTAGATTCTAATATTTTATTAAAGTTCAATTGATCTTTAACAGAAGAAGCAAGAGAATCCATCTTAAAAGTTAAAAGTTAACATGAAGTTATCCCTCCTTGATGAGGTCACCCATTTTTAATGGCATAGGCAACTTCATGACTTGCATCTTGCACATTGCACCATTGATTTGTTTCAACTGCCTGTGCAGAAGCGTATTGTTGGATGGCCTCTCGATCTTTCTTGAATTTGGCTCATTCATCCAATTTCTTCATCAAGAGCTCCATCTTTTGAGAGATGGCATCTACTTCTTCTATGTTCTTCATGCCTCTCTTCTTAGGTTGAGGACGTTCTTCATTCCATCCTTAATTTGTCACTATATTATCAATGAGATTCTTGGCTTGTGTGACATTGAGGGATCTGAATGCTCCTCTTGCAGCGGCATCAAGGTGACTTCGAGCTACAAAAGTTAACCCATGATAGAAACCTTGAATTAGGAGCCATTCCTTAATTCCATGATGTTTGCACTCTCGAATGTACTCCTGGAGACGTTCCCATGCTTCGGGAATTGTCTCTTCTGCCTGTTGTTGGAAGCTTGAAATCTTGGCCCTCAGAGTAGATGTCTTGCCCATTAGGAAGAACTTCATGAGAAATGCATTGGCACACCTACTCCAGGTATTGACATCATCGGGCTGAGCATAAAACCATTGCTTCGCTTTCCTAAGCAGAGACAATGGGAATAAGCGAAGACAAATGGCGTTAGTCGTGACCCCTCTGATGGCAATTGCGCTACACACCTCCAGAAAGTGCTAGAAATGTGCATTTATATCCTCATGTGGCTTCCCACAAAATGTATTAGCTTGCACCATAGTGATAAGTGATGGCTTAATCTCAAGGTCGACTTCTACCTCCACTCTTGGTCCAGTGGTAACATGGGCGACTGAGGGAGCTGAGAAGTCGGAGATTGATGATGTAGCCATTGATTGTGTGACCATTGGTGCTAAGCCTCCTTCCTTGAGTAAATTCAAGTGTATGATTTCCTTTCAATTGGAATTCACTCACACTGTCTAGCTTCACAAAAGAGAAACAAAGGCAACGGTAAACCCCCTACAGCTAAGCTGTACTAAATTGATGATAGATTTCCTGATTCGATTGTATTAAATTTCTAGGCCATACTTTCTTCGGCAATGGCGCCAAAAATGCTTGTTGGCAAATCTTAGCGCAATCACCAAACGGGCGGCTTAGGTCAGCTTGAGGGCGCCCTAGACATAGGCCGGAAGTATGCGGCTTTGGAAGCATGACGCGCCTGTGCAAGTACTTGAAGGACACCGGGTGCTCTCACTTCGGGGACATGATAGCTGCCGAAGATATATATTCTTACTGGCAGCCTGTCCCGGACGTGAATGCCTCTGCCACCAGGTTCGTCTCCGGCTACTGGGAATCGGGCGGCAGAAATATTGGGTTGGTTCGCGCCGCGCTTGCCCGTTCAGCTGTAAGTTTATTTTTTTTTTTTGGCGATTCGTAAGTTTAGTTGGCTATATCTTATTCTTTGGTGTTCGTCAGTTACGATCTTGACTAATTCTTGTTCTCAAGCAGGATCCTGATGAACAGGATGCTATTAAGCGCAAGGTTTTGGCCTACATTCGCGATCGTGATGACCATGAAGGTAGCTCTGACGCTGGGACCCCATCTCGTGAAGAGACCGAAGTCCGCACTCCGCAGATCGAGGCCCCCGTCAGCACCGAAGCCACTACCTGCGAAGCCGCCAGCTACCCCCGAACAGAACCCTTCTGCGTCGACTATCGCCCGTGATGAAAATGCCCCTGCCGATCCGTTGGCTTAGCTAGAGCCTGTTTGGCGTTGAAGGCAACTTAAAGTTATTTCGCTGTGCCTCCCGCATGTGGGAGTTTGATACAATGGTTGTGTTGTAACTTACGTGTTTAAACTTCGGGCTATGTGGCCGTTATGCTCAGTTTTTATTACATTTTCGTTTGACTCCTTGAGAATGCTCGGATTTGGACTGGGTCAATTACCCGCGTCCTTTGGTAAAGCTAGTTGAATTTTGCGGTTTATGCTTTTCTTTTAACTTCGGGTGTCGAAAGGAATTTAGGCGAATTGAACATAGCATTCTTCCCAACTTTTCAAGTGTAAGGGTTAATGCAAGCCCTGAGCCCTGCAGCTATTTTGTTCGCGCCGAATATGCATAGGCGAATTGAAAAACGCCGTCCCCCAATTTTTTGGCTGGAGGAGTCAGTCGTGAACTATTAACCCTTCGGCACGCGAATTTAATATTTTGTTGAATATTTCGTGCTCTTTTTATCTACCGAATACATGAACAACGTCCCTAATAGACGATGTTTGAAACGTCATCTCCCTAACTTTTTAGGTGAAGGGGTTGAATGCGAGCTGATAGCCCTTCGGCGTGTGAAAGGGTGCGTGTTTTCTTTATTGTGCACCATTCGCCTGCTTCTAGCGATACACATTTTTTACTTGACTGTGCTATTTACAACTTCTGCCACAATATGGTTGGCTGGAACATCGTTGAGGTCAAATGCTTCCACATGGTAGCTTGGTGCTTCGCGAACAGTGAACTTGCCTCGCACGACAAGCCTCTCGGTGCTAGGGCATCAAAGTTGGTTTGCTGGTATGCTCCTTCGGTGACCCGCGAGGACTTTGTTGAGCCAAGCGACTTGGTTTGCTTCAATATGAAGATGGCATCATGTTGGCGGGAATTGCGTTTGGTGCTTCGCTGGCCAATCCTAGGAGGCTGGGTTATTTTTCCATTATTTCCGTCCTTGACAGGTATCTTGCTAGTGTACCTAAGCTTGATGTTGCTACTGTCAAGTCGTTTGTTGTAGACCCGAAGCATGACCATCTGGATGATGATACAAAGGTGGACCAAAGCTTGCCCCACAATTCGCGGCTATTCCCGAATCCTCTCATTCCTACTGTTTCCTAACCGAATCTCTTGCATTGAGCTAAGTTAATCTTTGCGTAGCTAGGATCATTGTGCTATTGCCTCTTTGATTTTGTTCTGAGGCCGCAGCCGTCTTCTTTTACAGGATGATTTGGGTGAGGTATTCACAAAGGTCGATGAGTCCTTAACTGCTGTGCTTTCATTATTGCGTACTCTCTTGTACGAACGGTAGGTGACAAGCTTGATTACCTTACCGCCGCCATTATTCAGTGGTTATTATCGTATCTTACTTGCCACGCGATATTACTATGGCTTTTGTTTTGTTTTTTATTGCGGTTGGGACCTCTGTGAATGGGTGACCTGGTTTAATTACTGCGTACGATAAGCCGCAAAGGGCACCATGTTCGATGTTATTCGGGATCCATTTTCGGTATCCCTCCCTGCACATTTAATCGCAAGCGCTCAGCTTTTTTGCGGAGCTTATTCGCTTGCCATGTTCGGCTTGCGTTTTGCGGCGACCATTTTCGATGTCTGTTTTCACGCTGCTTCGGTGTTTTTTTTGAAGTCTCTTGTTTGCCATTTTCAGCTAACGTTTTGCAGCGACCATATTCGCTGCCCGCTTGGTTGCTCGTAACCTGATTTTGTGCTACCAAATATTAGAGCAGACAACTTGTGTCGCTCTTTTTCGGTGTTGCTTGTCTTTGAGTGCAAATTTCTTTGGGGGAACCGAATGTAACTTAATAAAAAAGGGTACACAGGGTTGCCTAATTAAAAAACCTCACACCTTCGAAAAGGCTTCTCCTGTGAGGAAAAAGAGCGCAGACCCCTGAATATTACAACAAATGTGTTCAAATGTAATCCTAAAAGCGAAAAAGAAGATTACAGCCCGATCTGGGCAAATACATGTCACGGGTTGAAACGCCGGAGATTGTCCGCGTTCCATGTGTGAGCGTATTCGATGCCTTCTTCGTTCATCAAAGTGTACACACTTGGGTTGATCATTTTTGCCACGATGAATGGCCCATACCACTATGATCGTAATTCCCCTGCTTGTCTGGGTGCCAAATGAGAACCATGTCCCCAGGGTATATACTCTTTCTGAGTACTTTTTTGTCTCTCTAGCCCTTTGTTTCTTGGTGATACTTGTCAAGGTTCTCTGCTGCTTTGAGTTTTTGGAGCTCGCATGTTTCGAGTTCCACGTATCTCTGGATTAGAGTGGTAGCAGCTATTTCTGTTCAGAATGAACCCAGCTTCATTTCCTCCGTGGTGATAGCTTCTTCACCGAACAACAGCCTGAATGGAGTGAAATCGGTTGCCCTTAACTTAGAAACATTGTGGGCCCAAACAACGGTGACCAAGACTTGAGCCCATTTGCCTTTTTCTTTGTTGTCATTGATGATTTCGAGACGGTGCCGAAGATTTTGCCATTTGCTCTTTCAATTGCACCAACCAACACGAATGACAACTTGATGCCGAGCTCCTGATAGAAGGTTCTGAATAGCGACGAATCAAACTGTTTCCCATTATCCACCGTGATGTAGGCGGGTACCCCGAATCTGCAGAAAATTCTTTGCCATACGAAGTTGATTAGGGTGGCAGATGTTATTTTTGCCAATGCTTTAGCCTCTATCTACTTAGTGAAGTATTCGAGTGCCATGATAGTGTATTTCAGATTTCCTGGCGCGATGAGCAAAGCACCTACAATGTCGACCCCCCACCTTTGCAACGGCCAAGTTGGGTATACAGGTGAAGTTGGGTTTGCCGACGATTTCTGCTGCTTCACGAACATTTGACAAGCTCGGCACGTTTTGACTATCTGTTTTGCATCTTCGGCCGCTGTAGGCCAGTAGAATCCTTGCCTCATTGCTCTGTGTGCTATCTCATGTGGTCCTCTGTGAGCCCCACACATACCCGAATTTATCTCGGTCAATAGCTGAACACCTTCATCTCTACTGATGCATTTTAGCTTGGGTGCCACCACTCCTTCTTTGTATAAAGTTTCCCCTATGATGGAAAATTTCTTTGTGCGAGACATCATTCGGTGCTCTTCTTTCCTCGATGCTGGCTCATAGGTGCCAGTCAGGTATGCCCAGATGGGAGCCCTCCAGTCATCACATGCAATTGCATGCACTGTAATCGGCTGATCCTCTTCTTCTTTGATGGCCTTGATAGTAAAACCTGGAAAAAAACATCCTGGTAAAGGAATACCCTGGGCTGCCGATTTTGCCAGCTCGTTAGCTATGGCGATTTCAGCCCGTGGTATGTACTTTAAGGTGAAACCAAGGAAGTGCCTTTCCATCCGTCTGACTGCTGCAAGATATTTGATCAGATCGCTTTCTCTGGCAGTGTACTCTTTTTGGACATGACCAATGACCACCTGTGAATCCGTTTTGATGATGCATCTATGTACGCCTAGCGCTCTCAATTTTCTGAGGCCCAACAAGACTGCTTCATATTCGGCAGTATTGTTAGTTGTCAGGAATTGCAACCTGGCAGCGTACAGAATCTTTGGACCATGCGGCGGTGTCAGCACTGCCGAGATGCAGGCGCTAGCGGAGCACTAAGCTCTATCGCAGTGCATGGTCCACACTGGCTCGTCGAACTGCATGGTTGTGTCATCTGCTCCGGGTGTCCAGTCAGCTATGAAGTTAGCAATCACTTGAGATTTGATTGCGGACCTATGCTCGAAATCTATCACAAACTCGTTCAGCTCCGTGGCCCATTTACCGACCTGGCCTATAGCTTCGATGTTATGGAACAGAGAGTCCAAAGGCTGGGCTGACAATACCCAAATCTTGTGTGCTTGGAAATAATGCTTTAGCTTTCGGGATGCCATAACTACCGTATATGCGATTTTTTCAAGCTCAGAGTAGTTCAGCTTCGCCCTGGATAAGGCTTCAGACATGTTCTTTCTCCTCCACCAGTACCGCACTTACCGCCACCGGTGATGCTGCCAAATATAACAGCAGTACCGCATTTGGCGTTGGCTTGGACAGTGTGGTGAGCTTCGTCAGATAGGCTTTCAGGTCATCAAATGCTTGTTGCTGCTCTAGTCCCCATTCAAATTTCTCGGCCTCTCATAGAGCTCTGAAGAAGGGTAATCCTCTTTCAGCTGACCTTGATATGAATCTGCCCAAGGACGCGATTCGGCCAGTCAACTTCTGCACCTGCTTTTGGTTTCGGGTGGTTTAATGTCTACTATGGCTGCTATTTTGTCAGGATTGGCCTCTATGCCTCTAGCTGATACTAAGCAACCCAGCAATTTGCCTTTGCTTATGCCAAATATGCACTTCTCCGGGTTCAACTTTAGCCCACTGAACCGCAAGTTGACGAACGTTTCTTTTAGATCTTTTATGTGTGCTTGCTTCTTATCACTCTTGACAACTATGTCATCAACATATGCTATTGAATTGTGTTTCTTCTTCTGCTCATGGAACACTTCATCAGACATTCGGGAGAACATGGGCCCAACATTTCTCAGACCTTCTGGCATTTGCTTATAGCAATAGGTTCCCCCAGGAGTGATGAAGCTTGTTTTCTCTTCACCTTCAGGGTTCAGCCAGATCTGATGATACCCGGAGAAACAATCTAACAGACTCATTCGTTCATAGCCAGCTGCAATATCAACCAGCTTATCGATTCTAGGCAAGGGGTATGGATCTTTCGGGCAGTGCTTGTTGAGGTTGGTGAAGTCGACGCACATGCGCCATTTTCCACTTTTCTTCTTGACCATCACAACGTTAGCCAACCACTGGGGATACTAGACCTTTCAGATGACCCCAGCGTTGAGCAATCTCTGAACTTTGGCACTTGTTGCTTCGGCTCTTTTTGCTGACATCTTTCTGAGCTTCTGCTTCTTCGGCCTTGTGGACTTGTGCACATTCAGGCTATGCTGTGCGAGCTTGCGATCTACCTCATGGAGCTCTCTGGTGGACCATGCAAATGCATCACTATTTTCTTCTAAGAATTTCAATAGCTCTGATGCCTCGTCGGGGCTCAACCCGGTTCTGAGGTGGACATATCTATCTGGCCTATTCGGGCACAGTGACACTCGCTGTGTGTCTTCGCTCGGCTCAGCCTTCGGTTCTTTTTCTTTTTTGAATCCATGTCCTCTTCAGCTTGTTTTTTCTGTGTTACCTCACGAACCATGTTGTACCCAGGTATTGGCTTACCATCGATTTTCCTTGCAGTGACTTGATCACCGCGAATCGTGATGATGCCTAACGGAGAAGGCATTTTGATGCACAAATAGCTCTGCTTGATGATCATATCAAATTTGTTGATGATGCCTCTGCTGAATATTGTTGTGTACGGGTATGGTAAGTCCACGATGTCGAACATGATTTCTTGAGCTCTCACCTTCTCTCCTTCGTTGAATGCCACTGTGATGGTTTTTTTCCTATTGGATCAATTCGCTTTGCCCCAAAGCTGAATAGAGCACTTTTCGGTGGGTCAAGTGACTTCCTGTGCTGCTTCATTTCATCCAATGCCTTGGTGAATAAAATGTCTGCTGAGCTGCCATTGTCCAACAGGATGTTGTGCAATGTATACTCGGCCACGAACGCTGTTGCAACAAAAGCGTCATAGTGGGTGTAATCTCGAACCTGAAAATCTTCTTTCGTGAATGTAATGGGTTCTAGCTTCCATGGTGGGATATTGACTGGGAACTTCGGGGATACTGATAACACCCTTCACTCAAACTCTCTTCTTGCTCTCTTGCCCTCATGCTCGATTTAGATCCGCCAATGATGGCGTAGATATGACCGTTTGTGGGCATGGCGGTGTTAACGATCTGTAACTCCTTGGAGTTTTCTAGCTTCGTATCGGCTGTTGTCCCTGCCGTTGATGCTAAGTTGCCGCTGATGAGGATGCAGCAACCGAATGCACCTACGGTTGCGTCTGAGGGAAATTTTGCTGAGCATAAGGCTATGCTTGTTGCTAGTAAACTGGTTGCTGATAGGCATATGGGTTAAAAGTTGGTTGGTACTGCGTCCCGAAGGTATGCTAATGCATCGGGTACTATCCCACCGCAGTATCTCTTGGCGCATTATGGAACACTTGCTTTGCGTTTTCTGGTGGCTTCGGCGCTTCGTCCTTCTCGCGCTGTTCCTTCGCCAGCAGCGTGTATTTGCACTCTTTTGAGAAATGACTTTTGTTTTCTTCGCACACGATGCAGTACGGGATCTTTGGTCCTCTTCCTCGACCTCTTCACAACCACGGCCGCCTCGACTGTCCTGACCATTCTGACCATTTCCTCTTCCCTGACCTTCATTCGGTTGCGGGTGATCCTTGGCTGCATTCGGCTGCTCTTCTTGTACAACGTTTACTGCCTTCTGGGTTGTCTGCATGGCGTGCTTCGGAGTTGACTGCTTGATGCTGTTCCTAGATGCTTTTCTACTTTCTTGGTCGACCTCGGACCTGGCAAACTTTCTCATTTCGTCAAACAACTGATTGACTGTCTTCGGAATCTCTCTAGATAGCACTTCTGCACAAGGTCCATCTTTAAGTCCTTTTATCGCAGTAGCTATGATGACATCATCTGTTACATTCGGCAATTGTGCTTTCATCTGTATGATCCTTTTCAAATACGTGGATAGAGGTTCATTATCTGGCTGGAGTAGCGTGAGCAGGTCCATCATTGTCTTCAGTTCGGATTGAAACCCCTGGAAGGTGACTAGGAGCTCGCTCTTTGCCTGACTCCACGAAGTGATCGAGAAAGGCTTTAGCGACATCTACCAATCATGAGCCATGTCTTCTACTGCCATAATGAGCGACTTGGCCAATATCTTGTCATTGCCCCCTGTCGAATGTATTGAAGCTTCAAAACTAGAGATAAACTCCCTTGGGTTGGAGCGTCCATTAAATGCTGGTATCTTCGTTTTGAACCCGGGCGACCACGGGTATCGCTGCAACTCTATGGATAGTGGAGAGGATGTGTCCAAGTCTATGCAAGCCTCACGTGGTTGAGCTTCTACGTGAATCTGTGCCCCGTGCCCACCGGGTACGTTAGCTCTAGCAGCAGCGTTTGCTTGCATCGCCTGTAACTCCTGTTGAATCCTCGTGGCTTCCTCCGCTGCTTGGATGATTGCTTGCTGCGATCTGGTTCGCGAGCTGATCCCGCTGCTGCCTCAACTCTTCGAGCCTCTGTATGTGCTCATTCAGTGCCCTAAGCAACCTGGCGTTTTTGGTGTCCAGCAGATTTGGTGCTTCATGATCTTGATCTGCTCCTGCTAACTGATCAACTGGCCCATCAGCCGCTGGTGTCTCTTGTCGATCAGCTTTAGCATCTGGCACCTGCTGCGAGGATGGGGGCGGCACCGATGCCAATGCTATGCCTGTGCTGCTGGTCGAAGGCATGCTAAACTGAAGCCCTGTGGCTATGTTCGGGTCGCCTTCTTGCATTGTGCCTAGTTGCATACCCGAAGCTAGTGTTTGCTCACCCACCGGAGGCATGTTTGACCGGATGTCTTCTATCACCGGGTCCACTGTGTTCTCATAATTTGCCTTTGTCCTACGCGGTCGCATTCGATGCTCGCCCTAAATCTAGAGATATAAAATAAGTATGACCACATACTCTATGTATGCATGCATACTTGACAAATATACTACCATAGATGGTCTAGTATGATCATATACTTTGTGTACATACACTTCATTCTGTCATATACACCCTAAATCAAGAGATATAAACATGGGAGTAACTACTCCCAAGGAGTAGAAAATAATACATATATACATATATATATGTAATATAAGAGAGAGAGAGAAAGAGTACCTTTTCTATAGTCCCGAGAGAGAGAAACTGGACCCAACTGTAACCGCAGGAGAGGTCCAGGCCCAACAACAAACTGACCACCCAAAGGCAATGGCCAGTTGGACCCATAGGGGGACCGAACGCCCTCGGGACCGATTGCCCCCCAAGTGGGACCTCCTGGGCCCATCCTTTTCTTGCAGTTCAAAGGGCAGTATCCTATAGGCGGCTTCACCTGCTTCCATGTATAACCGAGCCTAACCGTCCTATGGAGCTATAAAAAGAGGCACACTCTCCACAAGGACACAAGATACAATAGAAAAGAAGGATTGGTGTGACATTTTCCAATAGCTTAGCTCCTAGCTAGACTAGATTAGGGATTGTGAGAGAGAGGGAAAAGTTGGACAAGTAGAAGCGAGGTCAAAGTAGTTCTACCCTCGGGTGGAAGAAGTGCCGGATCTGTCGGCTCTCGCTCCAACGTGTACCTCTATGATCATCTTGCTGCTTGAAGTAAGAAGTTTGTGCTCCACTCTGGTTTTCGATTCATTAAGTGAGTTACTTTCATTACACTACTTGTTTGTGGGATCATCGTTCGTCCATTAGATGGGTGCTCTAATAGAGGAATCCTGATAGATACGGAAGGTCCTAGCCAACGCTAGAGTAGTAGTCACCTTCATAGACATGGTGTTTAGGTTGGATTCTACCTTTGTATGTTGCGCGTCCCACGGGCAGAGGAGTAGATGGATAGGTAGTGAAAACCCTACTCATTCGTATCTGCATTCCCCCACATTCAGACGCGGAGTAGAGCTTAAGCTGATATCGTTTGGTAGACCAAGTGCGTCAGTGCCTGAATCAAGTAAGTAGTGGGAAGGTTATCATCGCTTAGTGTTTCTACCTTAGTGAAACCTCTCCGCCCAAGTTATCCCTCCTATCGTTTCTAGGGTCAACTAGCTAAGAGTCTACTAACATAAGACCGTTTCTTTGGGAAAATATGATACCCTGAATACTTCTGGGTGAAGTGCTACAACGGTACTTTCGTGCGCTTGTGGACTTTTCTGCTGATGCTAAGAAGCACTAACAAGCATTTCTGACGCCGTTGCCGCGGAGTGGTTGTCATTTTTTGTCTCCGAACCTAGTTGCTCGCGTATCGTTTTTTCACCTTTCTTTTCTTTTACTTCCTTTGTTCCAATGGAGCCTCCCACCATTTTCGATCTTTCTGCTCCCAAGGGCAAGTTCGCTGAACCTCCACAATCCACAAAGCAAATCACAGATTCGAGCTACAAACTTCGCCCAGCTTTTATAGCTATGGTTCAGAACAGACCTTCTAAGGTTTAGATTACGAAAACCCACATCACCACCTAAGGGAGTTTGAGCAGCTCTGTGCGTGCCTAACCATTGCGGGCATGTCACATGAAACGATGTGGTGGAAATTGTTTCCTTTCTTACTTGATGAGAGATCAAAACAATGGTACGCCCTCAACGTAGGGAAGGTAGCTGGTGATTTGGAAGAATTGCGAAACAAGTTTTGCATAGCATTCTTCCTTATATCCCGAATCACTGCCCTACGCCAAGAAATTCTCAACTTCCATCAACAAGAGGAGTCCATAGGCGCAGCTTGGGAAAGATTCTTGGTTTTAACAAGATCTGGCCCAGACTTGTCTATCCCAAACCATGTGCTCTTACAACACTTTTGGTTAGGGCTTAGCAGGGAGTCTGCCCTACAACATGACTTAGCCACCGAAGGTTCGTTCACGCACAAATCCACAGCCGAAGGAGAAGCTCTTCTAGATCGCATACTAGATAACACTCCTCAGCTAGAACCCCTCCGAGTAGAACCAGAGCTATGTCATGAGGAAGTCTCTTCGGCCGAGGCCAAATTAACATTACCAACAGAGACACCCATGCCCGAACCAGGGGATTCGAAGGAAGGTTTCCAATCTTCAGATCATCCATACTTCGAGGATGACTTTTTTGATGATTACTGGAATGCCTTGAAGTATGCATATAGAAGAAACCCCCAAATCCATATCACTCCCGAACCAAGCCAAGACTCTTTTAAAGAGTCCGTCAGGGAGTTGATGGCTCTTATGAGTAGCGAATGGACAAACGAGGGGGAGTTTTCGTCTAAACTAATTCAGATTTGCACCCCTTCGCGACCCATCCGTTGCAAAATCCAAGAGGATTGGGTGGAGATGTTGTATAACCCCACGGTAAGAGCAAACTTGATGTCGGCATCCTTTGCACACACTCACTTGAGTGACAAGCAAGTTGCTCCTACAACCTTAACCCTGAGAAATGGCTCACGTTCTTGTCAGCCAGGGTTAGGGTTGGTTCACAACATCAACGTTCAACATGAAGACGTTGTTTTGACTTTAGAAGTTCACATCTTTGATGACATAGACTTCAGTGTACTAATCGGGCCCCCTGGAGAAATTTCTCTTTGATGCAACCAGCACAAGGGAGTTGAACGTAAAACTAGGGAGGAAGTCTTATTCCATACCTTTCACTCGAGCCAAAAACTCAATGTCAGAATCACTCCCCTATCCTAACCAGCCCGAGGAGGTAATGTCGGTTTCACCTTTTGAATCTCCTAAGTTGTCCATAGAAAAAGATGCAAACTTCTTTGTAGAAGAAGAGGATGACATAGGGGAAACTTTTGACCTTCCTAAGGAGGAAGTGCCAACTCCACTTCCAGTTCAGCTAAAAACGCTGCCCGATGGACTACGGTATGTTTTTGTAAATGGCAACAGAAACACTCTTGTCATCATTAACGATAAGCTTTCAGATGAGGAGACGACTAGACTCATTGCCATTTTAGAAAAACATAGATCAGTCTTTGGGTATTCGTTGCAAGATCTCAAGGGGATTAGCCCAATGCTTTGCACCCATCGCATCCCTATTGACCGTACTAGTATGCCTTCACGCGAACCACATCTTAGGCTCAATAATGCGATGCGAGAAGTCATGAAGAAGGAAGTCCTAAAACTTCTTCACACCGAGATCATTTATCCCGTAACACATAGTGACTGGGTTAGTCCCATCCAAGTGGTCCCCAAGAAGGCAGGAATGACGGTAGTTGAGAACGCTTAGAACGAAATCATCCCACAATGTACTGTCACGGGATGGACGATGTGCATTGATTATAGAAAACTCAATGCAGCAACAGGAAAGGATCATTTCCCATTGCCCTTCATTATGTTGGAGCAATTGGCGAAACATTCTTTCTTTTGCTTCCGTGATGGGTATTCTGGCTATCACCAAATTCCCATCCATCCCGACGATCAGAGCAAAACAACCTTTACATGGCCGTATGGAATGTATGCATATAGAAGAATGTCGTTTGGGCCTTGCAATGTGTTGCATGATGTCCATCTTCTTAGAAATTATTAAGGAGATCATGGAAGTTTTCATGGACAATTTTTTAGTATATGGAAAATTTTTTGATCATTGCCTCAAGAATTTGGACAAGGTTTCGTGAAGATGTCAAGAGAAGGACCTGGTACTCAATTGGGAAAAGTGCCATTTTGTGGTCCGTGAGGGCATTGTTCTTGGACACTAGTGTCTGAGAGGGGAATAAAGGTAGACAGGGCAAAGATTGAAGTTATCGAGCAACTGCCTCCCCCAGTGAACATTAAGGGGATCCGTAGCTTTCTAGGCCACGCTGGGTTCTATAGGCGGTTCATCAAGGACTTTTCGCAAATCGTTAGACCCCTAACTAGCCTGTTCGCAAAAGATGTGCCTTTTGAGTTCATAGATGAGTGCTTAAAGGCTTCAAAATCATCAAGAAAGCACTCATCTCTACACCCATCATCCAACCACCAGATTGGACGCTGCCCTTCGAGATCATGTGCGGTGCTAGTGGCTATGCTGTTGGTGTGGTCCTTGGCCAAACCAAAGAAAAAAGCATCATGCGATCGTGTACGCTAGCAAGACTTTGACAGGACCTCAGCTTAATTATGCCACGACTAAGAAAGAGCTCCTTGCAATAGTCTTTGCTATTGATAAGTTTAGATCTTACTTGGTGGGAGCAAAGATAATTGTTTACACTGATCATGCTACCTTAAAATACTTGCTCACTAAGAAAGATGCTAAACCTCGTTTGATTTGCTAGATCCTTTTATTGCAAGAATTTGATCTTGAAATAAAATATAAAAAAGGAGTAGAAAACACTGTTGCCAACCACCTTTCACGTATGCAAGTCACTAACATGTAGGAACTAGAAATCAATGACTTCCTATGCGATGACATGCTTCTCATGGTCACCGACGCAAACCCATGGTATGCAAACATTGTGAACTATATGGTTTCAGGATATATACCACCAGGTGAATCCAAGAAAAAGCTGGAATATGTAAAAAAACGTCACCTGTGGGATGAACCCTACCTGTACCAGGTCTGTGGCAATGGACTATTGAGGAGATGTGTGCCAATAGCAGAGGGTTCACGAATCATTGAAAAATGTCATGCAGCACCATATGGAGGCCATTATGGAGTCTTGCGCACACAAGCCAAAATCTGAGAGTGTGGGTTCTATTGGCCAACAATGTATAACGACACCAAAGTATTCATCCGAAGGTGTTGGAAGTGCCAACTGCAAGGCAGCATCAACTCCTGCAATGCCATGCCCCTCCATTTCAACCTCCAAATAGAAATCTTTGACGTTTGAGGCATTGAATTTGTGGGACCATTCCAGAAGTCCAGAGACTACGAGTACATCCTCGTTGCTGTTGACTATGTGTCAAAATGGGTCGAAGCACTACCCTGCCGAGCAACATATGCAAAGCATGCAAGGAAGATATTCCATGAAGTGATCTTGCCTCGTTTTGGAACACCAAGGATGGTGATAAGTGACGGGGCTCACACTTCATAAACAAGACATTTAGAGCATTCCTATGAGAGCTGGGCGCCAGGCACAATGTAGCTACTCCCTATCACCCCCAGACCAGTGGACAAGCTGAGACTTCAAACAAGCAAATAAAAAAAATCCTTCAGAAAACGATGAACGAGATGGGAAAAGGATGGAAAGACAAGCTACCTGATGCACTCTGGGCATACAGGACAACTTATAAAACCCCCATCGGGATGTCACCGTATCAGCTAGTCTATGGAAAAAGTTGCCACTTGCCTGTTGAGCTTGAACACAGAGCTCACTAGGCAATCAAAACATGGAATATGGATATCACGACAGCTAGTAGAAACAGGCAGAAACAAGTTGGAGAGCTGGAAGAATGGCGAGAGAAGGCCTACCAAAGTGCCAAGCTCTACAAGGAAAGAACAAAGAGATGGCATGATCGAAGAATTTAGCTCAGAGAATTCAAATCAGGCGACAAGGTTCTGCTCTTCAATTCAAAAGTCAAACTGTTTAGAAAAAGAAAGCTCAGGAGCAAATGGGATGGACCGTACACCATCATCAATGTATCGTCTCACAGAGCAATAACTATTGAAGATGACGATGGCAATATCTACAAGGTAAACGGTCAGCGCCTAAAGGTATTCCTTGAACCCGAACAGAATTACATTGATGAAATAAATATAGTTTCTTTTAAAGAGTTTACTAAAAACCTATAAAATATATAAATAATATATATATTTATATATTCTTATTCCTTTTATAAAGAAGAAAATTAAATATATGCTTTCATAGTGTTAGTATTGCATTTATGATATGTATAAAAAAAGCCCCTATGTTCCTTCCTTTCATGAACATGAATCTTTTTTATCATAGGAATATACTCTCATAAATGCCTGATAGTGTGATCTTTGGCATATATTCATGAATATCACTCATATCCTACACTCTATCACACACACTATAGCACTGATACACGGCACTTCCGACACAATCGTAACAGGGATAACGATCTACGTAGTCAGCTTGGCACCTGGCAAAAAGACCGAGGCTGGCAGGTGGGTCCAGGGGACCGACCGCCCCCTGGCTAGCCCCGATCGCCTCCAATCTTCTGCTAGTATCCCTCTGATCCCTCTAGCATCAAGTCCGTGGTTGCGGTCCTTTTGTTTCTGACAAAGAGCACGGTAGAACCTATATAATCCCCCTAGGCTTCTCCTCTCCTCACACCAACTATTCTGTCTTCTCCCTCTTGACAAGCTTGCTAGCTCTCCCATCTCCAAGTGTTGACCATGTCTAGCTATGCTCTCTTGCTGATCAATGCCCCTAGCGCCATAGCCAACCTAGACATAGCACCCAACCAAGAGAGTTCCTTCATGAGGGATGAAGCTCATGCTACGGTGGAGAAGCCACTCGCCAATTTGCCGCCTCCAAACCATGACTTTAGTAATGTCTCAAACCTGAAGTCAACGGCACGATCACGTGCGCCCGAAGGTGGCGCCAAGAAGAAGAACATTGCTGCTCGTCCTACCACCGGCGCTCTCGGCCTCAAGAGGAAGGCCCCTAGTGGTAGCGGGTTTAGTAAACATGCTACTGTGATGCCCCCTCCTCTAGTGTACCATCTCTCTCGCCTCCTGCTAAGACTAGTCGCTCGTATACTGTGGTAGGAGTGCGTAAACCCGATGGAGGGTACGGTAAGGGACTCATGCGCAAGGGTGACAAGTCGGCTAACAAGCCTGCACCCTCTACCAAAGAGTCTGAAACCTCAGACGCCCCACTTAGAGTTAGGAGAGTGAGCAAAGTTATTAGAGGGCAGCCTATAGGTTTCTTCAGCGATAGCGAGGATGAGAAGCCTCCTAAAGGGCGACCATTGCCTCACTTAGCGCTAGCAACAAGAGCACGCGCCTAAATGTTGAGAAGGCACAGAACCGCGTAGCTGAGGCTCATCTTAGTGTGGAAGGACTTAGAGACGAGTTAGATGAGATGCGCCACAGCTATGGAGATCAGCTGCGCAGGATCGCTAGAGCAGCAGGAGTTGAGCATGTTCTCTAGAGGTTGCTTTAGAACGCTCCCGTTGCACGAATAACTAGGCACACATTTCCATTTCCATATTTTTATTTTCAGTCATTTCCCTTACAATGTAATGTGCCTATTTGAATTATGAATGGAATAAAGTTTTATCTCTATATATTTGTGCACTTGTTTTCTCCATATATTTTGTGACTAACCAAGACAGGAAAGAAAACAAGTGTGGGGGAGGACTCTCCAACTCGACTACAAAAAACAAAATCAAAAATCGGTTTGTGAAAATCTCCCCCTTCTCATTTTAAAGCATTCAATAAAAAGAAAAATTTTAAAATGATTTATCTTTCATACTCCATCAAACATGTCCTCCTACGTTTAAAATGTTTGTATACTTTTTATTCCTCGTTGATATTCTTCAAGATTTATAGACACTATTTTAGGGACCCCATTTTTATCTAAGTGATTGACAGATGAGATATAATAGGATGACATGATGCTTGCTCATTTCTTGCAAAGTACTTGGGATTTAATTTTACAAAACAAAAATTTAATAGCATGTTCCTTGAATGATTTGTAAATACCTACCAAGGCCATATGAAATTTTCATGACAAAACCTTCTACATATGCCGCTTACTTTGTGTTGAGTTTGGTCAAATTTTGTGACCCCTGTTGAGAGATGTTTCATGCTCCTAAGATCAGAATTCACATACACCCACCAAATTAAGCCAACTCTCATCCCGAGAGTTGTGCACAACATGCATCCATCCATCCACCAAAAATATGCCAACTCTTACCCTGAGAGTAGCGCACCTTTTTCCACCAAATAAAAATGCCGACTCTTATCCTGAAAGCCACGCATCCCTTAGGTAAAATTCTACTCCATGCATTTGCCATTATGATATCTCCTCATTCAAAAAAAGTTCTTCAATAAAGGATATGGGCTATGCTAAAAAAAGAGAGAAAAAGAAAACCATGCCAAGTGGCATGAGAAAATAAACAGAAAAGAGAAATTTCAAATACCCGTTCAAAAAAAATTAAATGATGATGATAATCTTATAGCCCATATCTCTCCAAAAGTTTCATTCCATCCAATAAAAGAGAATCATGATGCATGGAGTACCAAAAAGATTGAGAATTAGGTTTCCACCATCCTCATATGCCACACACTTGCACATTTCTGATCTAAGAGTATGATGCACTCCCTGCGGTGAGGTCTGGGGTTTTACTTAACAACACACGCAAGGTAAGTGTGCCTTATCATTTTCATTCCTACCTAAAGCTCCAGATAAGCCTTTTTTGAGGTAGGATGATCAAGTGAAGGCATTACCTCTTTACGCCTTGGTAAGGAACCACTTACAAATATGAGTGACTTGAGAGAATCATTTAAGGAACAAAAGCTATCATTATGTTTTCAAAAATCTTGCAAAAACCCAAGTTTCTATGCAGAAATTGAGTAAGAAGATTTGAATCCAGGCTATTCCATTTTTCAATTGCCCAAGATGACTTGGTAGAACTTTGAAGTTCATAAATCCAGGTGAAGCTTGGAATAACCTGTATGCAAATCTTTTCGAATAAGGAAGATGAACCCATTTGGTCCTTAGCACTTTACTCGAGGACGAGCAAAGGACCAAGTGTGGGGGAGTTTTTGACCCTTAGAGACTAATTTCTACCACCAATACAATACTAAAATAAATAGTAGGTAGGGCTTTTATCTAACCTTTCCATGAGTTTTGTTGTACACGTGACTTGCAGGTCTGACATATGGAAAGGCACGGAAAACTACGAAGAAAGCGCACTTTAGAAAACACATTCAGGAAAGGCGCAATGAAAGCCAGAAGAAAAGTCCCACCTCGACATCAAACTGGACCCAACCGTAACCGTAGGGGAGGTCTAGGCCCAAGAAAAAACCGACCCCCCCGAAGGCGGTGGCCAGTTGGACCCACAGGGGGACCGACCGCCCCCCTGGTGGGACCTCCCGAGCCCATCCTTCTCTGGCGGTTCGAAGGGCGGTATCATATAGGCGGTTTCACTTGCTTCCATATATAACCGAGCCAGAACCGTCCTATGGAGCTATAAAAAGAGGCACACTCTCCCTCCACAAGGAGAACAAGATACGATAGAAAAGAAGAAGAGCTGCGACATTTTCCAATAGCTTAGCTCCTAGCTAGACTAGATTAGGGATTGTGAGAGAGAGGGAAAAGTTGGAGAAGTAGAAGCGGGGTCGAAGTAGTTCTACCCTTGGGTGGACGAAGTGCTGGATCTGTTGGCTCTCGCTCCAACGTTTACCTCTACGATCGTCTTGCTGCTTGAAGTAAGAAGTTCGTGCTCCACTCTGGTTTTTGATTCATTAAGTGAGTGAATTTCATTACACTACTTGTTTGTGGGATCGTCGTTCATCCATTGGACGAGTGCTCTAGTAGAGGACTCCTAATAGAGACAAAAATTCCTGGCCAACGCTAGAGTAGTAGTCACCTTCATAGACGTGGTGTCTAGGTTGGAGTCTACCTTCGTATGCTACGTGTCCCATGTGCAGATGGGTAGATGGATAGGTAGTGACAACCCTATTCGTTTGTATCTGCATTCTCCCACGTTTGGACGCGGAGTAGAGCTTAAGCTAATATCACTTGGTAGATCAAGTGCGTCAGTGCCTGAAGGAAGTAAGTAGTGGGAAGGTTATCATCGCTTAGTGTTTCTGCCTTAGTGAGACCTCTTTACCCAAGTTATCCCTCCTATCATTTCTAGGGTCAACTAGCTAAGAGTCTACTAACATAAGACCATTCCTTTGGGAAAATACGATACCCTGAATACTTCTGGGTGAAGTTGTACAACGGTACTTCCGAGCGCTTGCGGACTTTTATGTTGACGTTAAGAAGCGCCATAGTGGTATATATATCAACTATGTATGTATACATAGAGTATGTGGTCATAGTTATTTTATATAGTACAGTAGTGGTATTTTAGTCATATATTAAAAAGTATGGGTTCCTTTGAAAATTTTTCATGTATTAAGATCTGGACTACAGTAATATGAGTATATAAACGTACTCAAACCGATAAACAAGTACGAACACATACCCAATATGGTTTATTGATGATGGAAGTACATACTCATGAGCGTATAATGAAATTTCCCTATAGAAAATATATATACCCTAAATCTAGAGATATAAACATGGGAATAACTGCTCCCAAGGAGTAAAAAATAATTTCCCCTATATATCTATATAGGGGTGAAATTTCTACCACCGTGGGTAGCTGCCCCCCTAGGGGTGGTAGCTGTGCATACCTTAGATTGTTGCCACATGGCACCATGGGTCGGTTCTTTTTTTGGCAAACAAAGGACACTACTAAACCGTGCCTGGCTGGATTCGGTGAGGATGGACCACAAGCTGATATGCATGCACGTTGGGACCATCAATTTCTCTATAGCCTTGGCCAGAATCATTTCTACGTGAAGGCTTGTTAGTTCGCCTGACACCACGGTGCATGCATTCGGAGCAAAAGCTGTTTTCCTTTCCATTTTTTTCACGTACAGGTCAACATGTGTCAAGCATGTGCTCTGGCTCTGGAACGCTTTGCCTTATTGCCCTGGCTAGGTGAGACGTAATTTGTTTTTTAAATTCTAGTAAGACACAATTGACTAGTTGAGAGAGGAGTGCTCCTCCATGCTAGTGCAACCAGCAAATTTGTATACGTCACTTATCATTTTTTTCTTGCATGTCATGGACCACTAGTAACAAGCATTAAAATGAGAAACATGTGGGGCCCACCTATTTCTTATTGATCAAGACAAATATCATGGTGGAAATCATTTGCTAATCAAAACCTGCCTTAAGTAAATATCATGGAAAACTAAAAAGTAGCTAGGTAATGAGAGTGACGTGTGTGGAGAGAGGTGAGAGAAATGTGAATGCGTTATGTTGGCTTTCACGAGAAGCTAGATGTGTCCTCGTGCATGTGACGGTGCTTGATTATTAGTAGAGCAGGCAAAAATGGTTTCATCGTTTACCGTACGAGTGCTTATAATTTTATAGATAAAATCTAGACAAATACAATGATGCAAATCAATGCAAAATTAGTTAGCATTGAATGGCTATGCTGTGGTCCCCGACAAAAGTGCCTGCTAGCGTCACCACGCACTTAATTTAGCCGAAATGAGCTCATATCATGGAAATTGTTAATGGTCGTTCAAATTGCATTTTGGTATGAGCCATAGACTTAACTGATGGATCTTTGCTGCACTATTTTCTACTTTAGTGATCTCAATACCTACTATGTTATGTCGTTTAGTCGTAAGATTAATTTTGAATGGTATTGTAAGTGTGATTGTTAGACTTGATTTAGCCAAAATTATATTGGACTAATGGTAACAGCCACATTTACTGCTAATCTAGTTTGAGTTCTATATATCTATGACCTGCTAAATTTGGATGAGCTCGTAACATGGAAATGGTTAATGGTTGTTAAAGCTGCATTTTGGTATAAGTTGTGGACTTCGCTGATGGATCTTTGTTGGATTATTTTATTCTTCATTCAGTGATCTGCCCATCGCGTACAAGCTTTGGTTGCAGTCACAGTTGGTGCGACAGAGAGGACCGCATCACGTACAAGCTTTGGTTGCAGTCGCAGTAGAAGAAGCCAATGACGAAACTCCATTGACCGGGGCCGCGCCCCAACCTCACCAACTCCTGGATCTGAGTTCGCCGGCCATCAACCACAAAATCCATAGCAAAGTGCTACGTCCTTGAAACAAAAGGAGGTCAGCAAGGTCGCCATTAGAAAATGGAATAGACTCACCAGCCTCAGATTGCAGACAAGGGGATACAACAAGCAAAATTGACAAACCCATTATGCTTTGTCCTACGAGTTCAATTATGTGGTGGTCAGACTTTCTGGCACTCATAAAAATGAACTACCTATAGCCAAGACTCGGGACTTGCAAGATCCAGAGAACAGAATAGTCCGGCCATTTCTCTTTAGGGTACAAAGGAAAGTCCGGCCATTTCTCCTTAGGGTACCATGGGAAAGTCTGTCCATATCTCTTTTGTGCACCACGACATAGTCCTTAAATAGGCCGTGCGATAATTGGGACGTCCCCGCTCATCCTCCTCGTGTTGAACATATTGACTTATATATTGGATATATCCCCTGCATGTGGAAATAAATATGCTCATTGGACTTGCTGCTACTGTCATTTTTTGCATCAATCTCTGTGATTCCTCCTTTTCTTATCCCTCAAACCATTCTTTAAGGGATTCGCTCCTCAATAGGCGCCCTGGGGATGGTAGATGGGCAAATGGTAGAAGGTAAGGTGGTAGTTGGCATTCAAGGCGGACGAGGTAACTAAGCCGCACCCGTGAGTTACCTTTAACAGGATTAGGGTGGCCAACCTTGGCCACCATGTTGGCGCTTGTTGCTACTGATGCCAACGGAGTCGATCCAAGTATTTTTGTACCTAGAACGAACCAAAAAATTTAGACCTTTTTATGTGACCATAATAATACTACAAGCACCCATGATGTTTTGTCCAACGAGTTCAATTATGTAGCGGTGGACTTTTTGGCGTTCGTAGACATGAACTGCGATGAGACAAGACTTGGGAATCCAAGACAGTCGGGTCATTTCTTTTTTGTGTTCCATGGGAAAGTCCGGCCATGTCTCTTTTGTGTACCACGGGACAGTCCTTAAATGGGTCGTGTGATAACTGGGCCGTCCCCGGCTCCTTGCTGAGTCATCCTCATAGTGTGGAACATGTTTGGACTTGTGGTACGGGTGGCGGCGAAGGATCCCCAGTGGATTTGCATCACTGGTGGCGACAAATGAGCCCCGGTGTGCTGTGGTGGCTCCAGCGTCCATTTGGAGGTAGGTGGCGGGGCTTTCCTGGTGTAACGCCGCAGCATTGCGTCCGCGTTGGTTATGTAGAGCGGCACAGCACATCGGGGCTGGGGTGAAGACATGGAGGAAGGATGTTAGTGCTCTTCTTTCATCTCTTGTCGACATGGAGGACGGACTTTCTTATGCGCAATAGCATTTGAATACCAATGCCTCCTTTATTATGCATTATGATGTGGCAAGATGCATCCTCGCTGCAAGATCCGAGCCAGAAGGTGGGCAATTCATGCATTGCTATCAGTTTCCCAGCAGACTGATTGCTACAACATTCAATACAGACCACCCTTCACAATTTTTCCTACAAGATCAAATATTCAATGGTCGGACATTCTTGCGTTCGCAGCCACGTCTCAGACATGATGCTCTAGATCGAGGCGAAACTTGTTCGGATAACTCCTAGCTGCCAATTGTTCGCAACAAACAGGTGAAATGAACTGTTGCCTTTGATAAGACTTGCTGAACTTGCTCTTTGAAATAAGTACTCCGAAAATGCCTATCACAACCGTACCAGGCGTGTCACTATGGAGGATACTGTCATACGTGTTCAAATATGTAGCGGTCGGACTTTCTTACGGCCCAACAACATTTCTTTTAAAAAAACTTGCTATAATAATAACTTTGCATGTGATTTGTTGTTCAACTTTATATTATTAAACTCATTCGTGCCACTACTACAGATAGACCAAAAGCATAACCGTTAGTGAGCACTCGGTAGAGTGATTGCGAAGAGATTCAATACAAACAATACTTCACATGACGTCCTACGAGATCAAGTATGTAGCAGTCAAACTTTCCCACTAGATCTAGGCAAGACTTGTTGAGAGTAGACTCTTAGCCAGTTGACCCTAGAAACAACAGGAGGGATAACTTGGGTAGAGAGGTCTCACTAAGGCAGAAACACTAAGCGATAATAACCTTCCCACTACTTACTTCCTTCAGGCACTGACGCCCTTGATCTACCAAGTGATATCAGCTTAAGCTCTACTCCGCGTCCAAACATGGGAGAATGCAGATACGAACGAATAGGGTTGTCACTACCTATCCATCTACCCATCTGCCCATGGGACGCGTAGCATACGAAGGTAGACTCCAACCTAGACACCACGTCTATGAAGGTGACTACTACTCTAGCGTTGGCCAGGAATTTTTGTCTCTATTAGGAGTCCTCTACTAGAGCACTCATCCAATGGACGAACGATGATCCCACAAACAAGTAGTGTAATGAAATTCAATCACTTAATGAATCAAAAACCAGAGTGGAGCACGAACTCGAGAGCCGACAGATCCAGCACTTCGTCCACCCAAGGGTAGAACTGCTTTGACCTCGTTTCTACTTCTCCAACTCTTTCCTCTCTCTCACAATCCCTAATCTGGTCTAGCTAGAAGCTAAGCTATTGGAAAATGTGGCACCTCTCCTTCTTCTTTTTTATTGTATCTTGTTATCCAGGTGGAGGGAGAGGGTGCTCTCTTATATAGCTTCATAGGACAGTTTCAGCACGTCTATACATGGAAGTAGGTGAAACCACCTATGGGATACCGCCGTTGAACCGCCAGAGGAAGCGGGGCCCGAGAGGTCCCACCTGGGGGGGCGGCCGGTCCCCCTGTGGGTCCAACTGGCCACCACCTTCGGGTGGTCGGTTTGTTGTTGGGCCTAGACCTCCCCTGTGGTTACGGTTGGGTCAAGTCTGATGTTGAGGTGGGCCTTTTCTTCTGCCTTTGGTTGTGCTTTTTCTGAATGTGTTTTCTAAAGTGCACTTTCTTCATAGTTTCCCGTGCATTTCCATGTGTCAGACCTGCAAGTCACATGTTCATCAAAACTCATGGAATGGTTAGATAAAAGCCCTACCTACTATTCATTTTAGTATTATATTGGTGGTAGAAATTAGTTTCTGAGGGCCACCAACAACTCCCCCACACTTGATCCTTTGCGCGTCCTTGAGTAAAGTGCTGAGGACCAAATGGGTTCATCTTCCTTATTCAAAAAGATCTGCATACCGGTTATTCCAAACTTTACCTGGATTTATGAACTTCAAAGTGTCTACCAAGTCATCTGGGGCAATTGAAAAATGGAATAGCCTGGATTCAAATCCTCTTACTCTATTTCTGCGTAGAAACTTAGGTTTTTGCAAGATTTTTGAAAACATAAAGATAGCTTTTGTTCCTTGAATGATTCCTCACCAAGGCATGAAGAGGTAATGCCTTCACTTGATCATCCTACCTCTAAAAAGGCTTATCTGGAGCTTTAGGTAGGAATGAAAATGATAAGGCGCACTTACCCTGCATATGTTGTTAAGTCAAACCCCGAACCTCACCGGAGGGAGTACGTCATACTATAAGATCAGAAATGTGCAAGTGTGTGGAATATGAGGATGGTGGAAACCTATTTCTAAATCTTTTTGTACTCCATGCATCATGATTCTCTATTATTGGATGGAATGAAACTTTTGGAGAGATATGGGTTATAAGATCATTATCATCATCATTTTTTTTGAACGGGTATTTTGGAATTTTTCTTTCCCGTTTATTTTCTCATGCCCCTTGGCATATTTTTTTAGCATAGCCCACATCCTTTATTGGCATATGAAGAACTTTTGAATGAGGAGATGTCATGATGGAATGCACGGCTCTCAGGATAAGAGTCGGCATTTTTATTTGGTGGAAAGAGAGAGCGCAACTCTTAGGGTAAGAGTTGGCGTATTGTCAGTGGATGAATGAGTGCATGTTGTGCGCGACTTCTCAGGGTGAGAGTTAGCTTTATTTGGTGGGTGCATGTGAATTCTGATCTTGGGAGCATGAAACATCTCTCAACAGGGCTCACAAAATTTGACCAAACTCGACACCAAGTAAGCGGCATATGTGGAAGGTTTTGTCATGAAAATCTCATATGGCCTTGGTAGGTAATTGCATAACATTCAAGGAACATGCTATTATTTTTTTTTTGTAAAAATAAATCCTAAGAACTTCGCAAGAAATGAGCAAACTTCATGTCATCCTACTATATCTTATCCGTCAATCACTTAGATAAAATGGGGTCCCTAAAACAGTGTTCATAAATCTCAAGGAATCTCAGCGAGGAATAAAAAGTATGCAAACATTTTAAACGTAGGAGGACATGTTTGATGGAGCATGAAAGATAAATCATTTTAAACTTTTTATTGAATTCTTTAAAATGAGAGGGGGAGACTTGCACAAACCAAATTCTTGATTTGTTTTTGTGCAGTTGAGTTGGAAAGTCCTCCCCCATAATTGTTTTCTTTCCTGTCTTGGTTAGTCACAAGAATATATGGAGAAAACAAGTGCACAAAACATGGAGGTAAAATTCTATTCCATTGATACTTCAAATAGGAACATTACATTGTAAGGGAAATGATTGGAAATAAATGCATGAAAAAGGGAAATGTATGCCTAGTTCTCCATGCAGCGGGAGTGTTCTAAAGTTCAATGAGGAGATGCTCAACTCCTAGAGCTTCAGTGACTTTTCTTAGCCTAAGATTAAACCTGAAGAGGAACATGTTGATGTCATCGCTTAGGTACCTTATCTTAGTGAGCTTGGCCTCTAGACTATCTTTTAATTCCCTTAAGACAGCACGCAAGCTAGCGTTTTCGGCTTGGAGGTCAGCGAGGATACGAGAGTCGTCCTCGTCGTCACTGCATTCGTACTACCCTGCACGACGTTTGATAGATGGCTATGGCAAATGCCTCCTAATTCTAGGAGGGTTGCTAGAGGATTCGGTCTCCTTGGCTGAGGGTATGGGCTTGCTAGCCGGCTTGTCACCCTTGCGCATAAGTCCTTTACCGTACCCTCCATCAGGTCTGGGCACTCCTACCATAGTATACGAGCGACTAGTCTAAGCGGGAGGTGAGAGAGATGGTACACTAGAGGAGAGGGGCATCACAGGGGCATGCTTACTAAGCCCGCTACTACTAGGGGCCTTCCTCTTGAGGCCAAGAGAGCTAGTGATAGGACGAGCAGCAACGTTCTTCTTCTTGGCACCACCTTCGGGGGCACGTGAATGTCCCATTGACTTCAAGCTTGAGACATTGTTGAAGTCATGGCTTAGAGGCGGCAGAATGGCGAGTGGCTTCTCCACCATAGCACGAGCTTCATCCCTCACGAAGGAATTCTCTTTGTAGGGTGCTATGTGAAGGTTGGCTATGGTGCTAGGGGCATTGATCAGCGAGAGAGCATAGCTCGACATGGTCAGCACTTGGAGATGGGAGAGCTAGCAAGCTTGTCAAGAGGGAGAAGAGAGAATGGTTGGGGTGAGGAGAGGAGAGGCCTAGGGGGGTTTATATAGGTTCTACCATGCTCTCTATCAAGGAAACAAATGGATCGCAACCATGGACGTGATGCTGGAGGGATCAGAGGGATACTGGTAGAAGATTGGAGGCGATCGGGGCCAGCCAGGGGACGGTCGGTCCCCTGGACCCACCTGCTAGTGTCGGTCTTTTTGCCAGGTGCCAAGCTGACTGTGTAGATCGTTATCCCGGTTACGATCGTGTCAGATGCGCAGTGTATAAGTGTGATTGTATGTGTGATAGTGTGTGTGATAGTGTGTAGGATATGAGTGATATTCATGAATATATGCTAAAGATCACACTATCATGCATTTATGAGAGTATATTCCTATGATAAAAAAGATTCAGGTTTATGAAAGGAAGGATCATAGGGGCATTTTAGACATATCATAAATGCAACACTAACATTATGAGAGCGTATATTTATTTTTCTTTATAAAAGGAACAAGGTTATTTATTAAAACATAAATAAATATATATTATTATTTATATGAATATATATATTTATAGGTTTTTAGTAAATTCCTTAAAAGAAACTATATTTATTTCATCAATGTAATTCTGTTCGGGTTCAAAGGATACCTTTAGGCGCTGACCGTTTACCTTGTAAATATTGCCGTCGTCATCTTCAATCGTTATTGCTCCATGAGACGACACGTCGATGACAGTGTGTGGTCCATCCCATTTGCTCCTGAGCTCTCCTTTCCCAAACAGTTTGACTTTTGAGTTGAAGAGTGTTGGCGGTCCTTACGGATCATTCTTAACCGCCAACTTAGGCCTAAAAAGAGAGAAGCAACCATACTTTAACACATATGCCTATGCTATTAATTGAATTCCACTTGTACCCCTAGTGTTCATGTTTTTACAAGTTTTATGATGAAATAAGTGAAAGTGCACAACACTAATTGGAAAGTGCAAAATCGAAATGCGAATTCAGGAAATGCGCAACCAAGATTAGCAAAGGAGCCCACCTTCGGTGCATACCTAGGCCTGAGGTCCGGGCCCAGGAAGGAACCGACTACACGAAGGCGGTGGCCAGCAGGCCCCACCAGGGGACCGACCACCCCCCAGGTGGACCCTCCCGGGCCCTGCTTTCTCAGGCGATTTGCAATGCAGTTCCCTCAAGGCGGTTTCACCTCCTTCCATATCTGTTGACGCCCGAACCGTCCTAGTTGAGCTATAAGTAGAGGGAGCTCCTTCATTCTACACACATTCATTTGGAGTCACTCACCTCACACCTCTCACTTGTATTCCTTAGAGTAGTTTTAGTAGTTTGTGAGCAAGGCAAAAGCTATCAAGGAGAGCTTGTCTCCTTGGAGGAAGAAGAACATCTCTGTATGAATACAATTCAGTTTTCCTCCATGAGCAAGTTCTTATCTTATTTATATAATTGTACATATGAACTAGAGTATAGTTATGATCATGTTATGAGCATAATATGTGAACTAATACATAGTTTATGTATGATGTTCTTGACTTCTTCATCATCATTCTTTATCATTCATCAGATTAGTATGAATATAGGAAGAACTAGAAATGAGGTGACTGTTCGTCATCGCCAACAAAGAGTAGAACCTTGTTGCCTGATTTGAATTCTTTGAGCTAGATTCTTCGATCATGACATCTTTTTGTTCTTTCCTTGTAGAGCTTGGAACTTTGGTAGGCCTTCTCTCGCCATTCTTCTAGCTCTGTGACTTGTCTCTGCCTATTTCTACCAACTGTCTTGATATCCATATTCCATGTTTTGATTGCCCAGTGAGCACTATGTTCAAGCTCAACACGCAAGTGGCAACTTTTTCCATAGACTAGCTGATAGGGTGACATCCCGATGGGGGTTTTGTAAGATGTATGTATGCCCAGAGTGCATCATATAGCTTATCTTTCCATCCTTTTCCCATCTTGTTCACCATTTTCTAAAGGATGTTTTTGATTTGCTTGTTTGAAGTCTCGGATTGTCCACTGGACTGGGGGTGATAGGGAGTAGCTACGTTGTGCCTAGCGCCCAACTCTCGCAGGAATGCTCTAAATGTATTGTCTATGAAGTGTGAGCCCCCGTCACTTATCACCATCCTTGCCATTCCAAAACGAGGGAAGATCAATTCATGGAACATTGTTGGCAGTCCCTACGGATCAATTTTAACCACCAACTTAGGCCTAAAAAGAGAGAAAAAATCATGCCTAAACACATATGCATATGCTATTAACGAAATTCCACTTGTACCTCTAGTGCTCATGTCACTACAGGTATTATGAAGAAAACAAGTGGAAGTACGCAACACCAATTAGAATGTGCAAAAGCAGAAATACGAATTCAGAGACTGCGCATTCAAAAGTAACAAAGAACGCCACCTTCAGTACGTCCCTGGGCCTGATCGTAACCGCAGGAGAGGTCTAGGCCTAGGAAGGAACTGACCATGCGAAGGCGGTGGCCAGCAGGCCCTATTAGGGGACCGACCGCCCTCGGGTGCAGCCGCCCCCTAGGTGGCCTCTCCTGAGCCCAGCTCGCGCAGGCGGTTCATAGGCGGTTCCCTCAAGGCGGTTTCACCTCCTTCCATATCTGCTAACACTAAAACCATCCTACTTGAGCTATAAGTAGAGGAAGCTCCTTCATTCTCCACACACACCATCATTTGGAGCCGCTCACCTCACCTTTCACTTGTATTCTTCAGATTAGTATTAGTTGTTGAGCAAGGCAAGGCAAGAGCTAGCAAGGAGAGCTTGTCTCCTTGAAAGAAGAGGAACAACTTGATATGAATACAATGCAGTTCTCTTCCAAGTTCAAGTTCTTATCTTATTTATATAGCAATGCATATGAAATATAGTATAGTCTTGTTCATGTTATGATCATGATATATGAACTAGCATATAGTTTATGTGCTATGTTCTTGACATGTTCATCGTTGTTCTTCATCGTTCATCGACTTAGTATGAATAGAGGAAGAACTAGGGATGATGTGACAGTTCATCATGCTTTTCTGGTTGCTCTTAACCTAGCCTGTCAATTCATAGGGTTAGGATCCATGGGGGTTAGGAGTTGTTTCTAATTACGCGGGCATGGTGCCCGGGTATGCAAAGATCGGTGGATATGTGGGTACTCCACGGGCAGAGGGATAGGTGGGCTAGTGGTGACAGCCATGTCCATCCCTTACACTCCCCCATGTTCGGGTATTCAGTAGGAGTTCGTAAAGTCTCTATCGGCTAGCAGACCAGCTACGGGGCCTCCCTGTCATCCCAGACTTAGTCAGATGCTAGACATGCTAGTTAGATGTTTACTAATAGTTCTTTGCATAGTTATATATGATCAATGCCTGCTCATTTAGATATATTCTTTTATTCTTTGTTTCTCTTTTATCCTTGAGGTTGGCTTAGATGTGTGTGTCCACTATCTTATGAACATGATTTACCCCTAATTTTGCTATGCCTACCTTTGCACAATAAGTGATCATGTTTATACCAAAGATAGATGCATTCATCCTGCCCTCCTACGGGAAATTATAAATAACAATACCCTCAAATACTCACGGGTGAAATGCTGCAATGATAGTTCTGTGCGCTTGCGGATTTACTGCAAATTCATACTGAGCTATCATGATTGGCGTACCTAAGTACCATTACCTAAGGACTGTAATTCTTGTTGCACCCTATGGCGCCATGCTACAGGTTTGCACTCATAAGTAATGATGGTTAGGAAGACCAATCAAGCACTTCTAACTATTATTACCAGAAATACAATACCTTGGCCAACGTCGTTAAGGGCTGAGAGTTACCTTTCTAAACTAATGGTAGTTAGATAAGCCAAAACGCATTTCTAGCGTTGTTACCAGGGATGGACTTTTAGTCTATCTTTTGTGATGAAGCTAAGAAACGCCAACAAGCATTTCTAGTGCTGTTGCCAGGGAGGGCAAAGAAATTAAATGCAAACATCTTGCTTGGCATAAACATTGATTGCACAATAAGCAATGGTAGCCATAGTTTAGGCAGGCTAACTTCGCTTGTTTTCTTCCTTTTTTATTGGAATGAAAATAGGATAGTGTATGAGTGGTTTTGACTTGCTGAACAACTTCACCGATGATCCAGAGGCATTCCTAAGGAAGAAGATGTCCCATACCACTTCTTCTGCTACTCCGTCGGCAGACAACCATTCACTCTCGCATCATCTGCTACTATATCATGGCCAGGTCACTTCGTGACTACTCCACCCCTACTGTTGCCAACATGCCCGTTGGGCCCGCTGTCAATGTCGGGAATGGAAACTTCGAGCTCCATACTGGGCTCATCAAGATGGTGCAGGCAAGCCAGTTCTGTGGCTTGCCAAACGAGAACGCAAATGCTCATCTTCAACACTTCCTTGAGTTGTGTGACACCATTGTCATCAAAGACGCCGCACCAGCTAATATCAAGCTCCGCCTGTTTCCTTTCTCCCTTACGGGGAAAGCGAAATAGTGGTTCTACTAGAACCAGGAAGCTGTCAACATGTGGGACAAATGTTCCATGGCATTCCTCGCCATGTTCTTCCCCATAAGCAAAACCAGTGCTTTAAGGGGGGGAATATCCAACTTCCAGCAAACATCACTCGAGTCCATCCCTGAAGAATGGGAGAGGCTACAGGACTATGTCCGAGCCTGTCCTCACCATGGAATAGAAGATTGGCTTGTGCTCCAGAACTTCTATGAGGGTCAGACGGCCATGTCAAAGGGGCATGTTGATGCCACCGTTGAAGGGGCATTCCTCTCCATCACCATCGAGAATGCCACTGCACTCATCGAAAAGATGGTGGCAAACAAAATCTAGGGAGAAGGAAGAGAAACACAAGAAGGCATGCATTCCGTGAAGGAGACAGACTTGCTTGCTGCAAAAATAGACCTCCTAATAAAGAGGCTGGACGATTGTGCCACCAAGCCCACTATCTTATGAACCTGATTTACCCCTGCTTATGCTATGCCTACCTTTGCACAATAAGTGATCATGTTTATACCAAAGATAGATGCATTCATCCTACCCTCCTACAATAAATTATAAATAATGATACCCTTGAATACTCACGGGTGAAATGCTGCAATGATAGTTCCGTGCGCTTACGGATTTATTGCAAATTCATAATGAACTATCATGATTGGCGTACCTAAGTACCATTACCTAAGGACTATAATTCTTGTTGCACCCCATGGCGCTGTGCTACAGGTTTGCACTCGTAAGTGATGATGGTTAGGAAGGTCAATCAGGCACTTCTAACTATTATTACCAGAAATGCAATACCTTGGCCGGTGCCGTTAAGGGCCAAGGAGTTACCTTTCTAAAGTGATGGTAGTTAGATATGCCAACACGCATTTCTAGCGTTGTTACCAGGTATGGACTTTTAGTCTATCTTTTGTGATGATGCTAAGAAACGCCAACAAACATCTTCCTTGCATGCTTTGCATCTGTTGCTCGGCAGGGTAGTGGTTCCACCCACTTTGACACATAGTCGACAGCAACGAGGATGTACTCACAATCTCCGGACTTCGGGAATGGTCCCATGAAGTCAATGCCCAAACATCAAAGACTTCTATTTGGAGGTTGAAATGGAGGGACATGGCATTGCGAGAGTTGATGCTGCCTTGTAGTTGGCACTTCTGACACCTTTAGATGAATTCTTTGGTGTCGTTATACATTGTTGGCTAATAGAACCTGCACTGCCAGATTTTGGCTTGCGTGCGGAAGACTCCATAATGGCCTTCGTATGGTGCTGGATGACACTTCTCAATGATTTTTTGAACCCTCTACTGTCAGTACAGGTAGGGTTCATCCCACATGTGACGTCTGCTTTCATATTCCAGCTTTTTCTTGGATTCACCTGGTGGTACATATCCTAAAACCATATAGTTCACAATGTTTGCATACCATGGGTTTGCGTCGGTGACCATGAGAAGCGGTCATCGTGTAGGAAGTCATTGATCTCTCGTTCCTGCATGTTAGTGACTTGCATACGCGAAAGGTGGTCGGCAATCGTATTTTCTACTCCTTTTTTATCTTTTATCTCAAGATCAAACTCTTGCAATAAAAGGATCCAGCAAATCAAGTAAGGTTTAGCATCTTTCTTAGTGAGCAAATATTTTAAAGCAGCATGATCAGTGTAAACAATTATCTTTGCTCCCACTAAGTAAGATCTAAACTTACCAATAGTAATGACTACTGCGAGGAGCTCTGTCTTAGTCGTGGCATAATTAAGCTGAGGTCCTGTTAGAGTCTTGCTAGCGTATACAATCACATGATGCTTTTTATCTTTGGTTTGGCCAAGGACCGCACCAACAACGTAATCACTAGCATCGCACATGATCTCGAAGGGTAGCGTCCAATCTGGTGGTTGGATGATGGGTGTAGAGATGAGTGCTTTCTTGATGGTTTCAAAAGCCTTTAAGCACTCATCCGTGAACTCAAAAGGCGCGTCCTTTGCTAATAGGCTAGTGAGGGTGTCTAGCGATTTGCGAAAAGTCTTTGATGAACCGCCTATAGAACCCAACTTGGCCTAGAATGCTACGGATCCCCTTGACGTTCACTGGGGGAGGCAGTTGCTCGATAACTTCTATCTTTGTCCTATCTACCTCTATTCTCCTCTCAGACACTAGGTGTCCAAGAACAATGCCCTCATGGATCATGAAATGGCACTTTTCCCAGTTAAGTACTAGGTCCTTCTCTTGGCATCTTTGCAAAACCTTGTCCAGATTCTCGAGGCAATGATCAAAAGTTTTTCCATAGACTAAAAAATCATCCATGAAAACTTCCATGATCTCCTCGATCATTGATCTGAGAAGATGGCCATCATGCAACGTTGGAATGAAGCGGGCGCATTGAAAAGCCCAAACAACATTCTTCTATATGTATACGTTCCATACAGGCAAGTAAAGGTTGTTTTTCTCTGATCGTCGGGATGGATGGGAATTTGGTGATAGCCATAATACCCATCAAGGAAGCAAAAGAAAGAATGCTTCACCAATCGCTCTAACATTTCATCAATGAAGGGCAATGGGAAATGATCCTTCCTTGTTGCCGCATTGAGTTTTCTGTAATCAATGCACATCCTCCATCCCGTGACGGTATGTTGTGGGATGAGCTTGTTCTTAGCATTCTCAACTACCGTCATTCCTCCCTTCTTAGGAACCATTTGGACGAGACTAACCCAGTCACTGTGTGGTACAGGATAAATGATCTCGACGTGAAGAAGTTTGAGGACTTCCTTTTTCATGACTTCCCACACCCTTAAGATCTTGCAACGAATACCCGAAGACTGATTTATGCTTTTCTAAAATGGCAACGAGTCTAGTCGTCTCCTCATCTAAAAGCTTATCGCTAATGATGACAGGAGTGTTTCTGTTACCATTTAGAAAAACATAACATAGTCGATCATGTAGGGTTTTCAGCTCAACTGGAGGTGGAGTCGACACTTCCTCTTTAGGAAGGTCAAAAGTTTCCCCTATGTCGCCCTCTTCTTCTAAAAGAAGTTTGCATCTTTATCTAAGGACGACTCAGGATATTCAAAAGGTGAAACCGACATGACCTCCTCGGGCGGGTTGGGACAGGGGAGTGATTTTGACATTGAGTTTTTGGCTCGAGTGAAAGGTATGGAATAAGCCTTCCTCCCCAGTTTTATGTTCAACTCCCCTGTGCTGGTTGCATCAAAGAGAAATTTCTCCAGGGGATGCCCGATTAGCACACCGAAGTCTATGTCATAAAAAATGTAGAAGTCTAAAGTCAAAACGATGTCTTCGTGCTGAACATTAATGTTGTCAACCAACCCTATCCCTGGCTAACAGGAACATGAGCCATTTCTCAGAGTTAAGGTTGTAGGAGTAACTTGCTTGTCACTCAGGTGAGTGCGTGCAAAGGATGCGGACATAAAGTTTGCTCCTACCATGGGGTTGTACAACATCTCCACCCAATCCTCTTGGATTTTCCAACGGATGGGCCGCGAAGGGGTGCGAATCTGAATTACTTCAGATGAAAGCTCCCCCCTCGTTTGTCCATTCGCTACTCATAACAGCCGTCAACTCCCTGGCGGACTCTTTAAAAGAGTCTTGGCTTGGTTTAGGAGTGACATGGAGTTGGCGGTTTCTTCTGTACGCATACTTCGAGGCATTCCCATAATCATCGAAAAAGTCGTCCTCGAAGTATGGAAGATCTTAAGGTTGGAAACCTTCCTTTGGATCTTCTGGTTCGGGCAAGGGTGTCTCTATTGGTAAAGTTAATTCGGCCTCGGCCAAAGAGACTTCTGTGGCAGAACCTCCTAAATCATATGGCCCACACGCATGATTATTGTCTAAACAGACTCCAAATAACCATGACTGTGTTCCATACGACTTAAAAAGTCTGTCGGGTAAATCCCGAATCATCCACGATTCTCCGAGCAGGATCAATCATTGTAGAGAGACATTGCAGTATTACAACAGTTTCATATAAATAAAATACTATGGAGTAAAACAGCGGAAGACTTACAATAACATAAGTTTATAAAACTCTAAATTTCAAATATTTACATCAATAAGTTTGGATTATATACACCATAATAGTAGTGGAGTAGCAGTAGATTACAATATTAACAAAA
>JALGXP010000861.1:0-21219 GCA_023333625.1 Bothriochloa decipiens
AAACACTCAAAAACTAGGGATAAACGTAAATCTGACGGTATACCTTAGCTCTGAATACCACTTGATGGGGACGTGATTCCCTGATCTTCCGTCAGATGGAGATAACTATCGTTTTGGTGGAGCACGACACACCGATCCGGCTTCAGATCCAAAGACCCGAACCCTGCAATCTTAGCACCACGACTCCTCTGGTTATCAACCGTGTCTCCAACCGGTTGACCTCGCCACGAAGGCTAATCCCTGCCTGAGAAACGAAGAACACAAGCAAGAACTCGAAAGAACGCAGCTCAATTAATGGGACAGTCTGCAAATGAATGATTAAGCACTCGAGTTGGGGTTCCACAAACCGATGAACGGCGGCTGTCGATGGACAGAATAATCTAAGCAAAACCCAAAACCTAACGACGGCGGCGGCGTATGTTTATAAAGGACTTAGGGTCGTCGCCTACCCTGGACGCGCCCACTAACAGGCTCATAAACGATACACGGCCCATTGGACCAAAATAAGGTGACGCAGCACCAAGACAGATTCGGAATGCTGACTTGCTTCGACAATTCCCGTGGACTCCAAAGAGGTTTTGACGTGAGACCACTTCTATTGGCTTCCTTATGAAGTTAGCTTTCCAACCATATGTAGAACGTCGAAAACGGAGTCCGTATGAGTCCGTATGACCAGTTCTAGTCCAGGCTGGTCTGGCAGTCCGAAACAGACGCGAAATCAGCTTGTGTTGCACGCCCTTGCTGGCCCAGCTCGTCTCCAACTCCTCGTCCAAGTTCTTCAGAAGCCTCTCCATTGTTCCTAAGCAATATTAAATCATTAGGTAGTAATCTATTCTCAAAAGTATGAAAAGTATCGCTTAAAAACGAGCTCACCTGTAAATGTAGTTGACGCATTCGAGCTCGGGTCATTGGGCCTTGGAGAGGATCAGCAGGTGCACAAGAAGAAGCGATGTCCTCATCACCACCCATGATCTCGAGCTTGCAGCCGTGGTCCATGCCTTGAAGATTTGGAGGCACTACCTGATAGGGAACAAATGCGAGATCTACACCGATCACAAGAGCTTGAAGTACTTTTTCACCCAGGAAAATCTGAACATGAGACAGCGTCGTTGGCTCGAGCTGCTTAACGACTACGACGTAGAGATTCTCTATCACCCTGGGAAGGCCAATGTGGTCGCTGACGCTCTTAGCCGCAAAAGTCATTGTCATGCCTTGTTCACCACCGCCTTGCCCACGGAGTTGCAAAAGGGCATTGATGAGTTACAGGTGGAGGTGATACCTCATGGCCTGTTGAATGAGCTTCGCGTGCACTACACCCTCATGGATAGGATCCGTGAAGCCCAACGCCGCCATTGCCCAGAAATTTGGGAGATACACGAGCTCCTGACACAAGGCAAGTGCCCAGAGTTCAGTGAGGATGAGCTAGGCACTTACTGGTACAAGGACAGAATTTGTGTGCCTGCTGACCCAGCTATCCGCAACGAAATCCTATCAGAAGGTCATGATTCTAAGTATTGTATCCACCCAGGCAGTACTAAAATGTACGCTGATTTGAAGAAGAAATTCTGGTGGAAAAACATGAAATCAGACATAGCAGAGCATGTTGCTAGATGTGACATTTGCAAACGCGTCAAGGCTGAGCATAAGAGACCTGCAGGGCTGTTAAAGCCGCTGGATATACCTGAATGGAAGTGGGATAGCATTTCTATGGACTTCATTGTGGGTTTGCCTCGAACCCCGAAAGGCCATGATGCCATATGGGTAATAGTCGATCGCTTGACTAAGGTAGCTCACTTCCTAGCCATCAGGACTGATGCCCGAGTCGGCCAGCTAGCAGATTTGTATGTTGGGAACATTCTCAAGCTGCATGGAGCCCCTAAGAGCATAATATCCGATCGTGGACCACAGTATACGTCCAAGTTCTGGAAAGCCCTGAACAAGTCCATCGGCAGCAAGCTAGATTACAGTACCGCATACCACCCTCAGACAGATGGGCAGACAGAAAGAGTGAACCAGATACTTGAGGATATGCTTCGAGCTTGTGTTTTGAAATATGGGACTGATTGGGAGAAGAGCTTCCCTTTGCAGAGTTCTCCTACAACAACAGTTACCAGGCTAGCCTCAAGATGTCACCTTTCAAAGCTATGTACGGAAGACCATGCAGAACACCCTTGATGTGGTCTGAAACGGGTGAAAGATCGTTCTTTGGTCCGGCCACCATTAAGGAGGCCAAGGAAGGAGTCGCTCAGGTGCGAGAAAATCTAAAAATTGCCCAGAGCCGTCAAAAGAGTTATGCCGACAAGAGGCGCAGAGACCTCGAGTTTGAGGTAGGAGACTATGTCTATCTCAAGGTCTCCCCGCTTCGAGGGACTGTCAGGTTCCATGTAAAGGGGAAGCTAGCACCGAGGTATGTGGGACCATACAGAATCAGTGAAAGGATTGGTAAGCTTGGCTACAGGATAGAGTTGCCCCCTCAACTAGCAGGAGTACACCCAGTGTTCCATGTGTCGCAACTGCGCAAGTGTTTGCAGCCGCCAGAGCATCCGATACCCGCAGAGGCACTCGATATTCAGGACACTTTGGAGTACAAAGAGCACCCCGTCCGCATTATGGACAGAACCACCAAGGAAACGAGAAATTCCAGCACACCATATCTGAAGATTCAGTGGAGCAATCACACAGAATGGGAAGCAACTTGGGAGAAGGAGTCAAAAATGAGGAAGCTCTACCCCTACCTTTTTGAAGAGTAAGTTACACTCTTGAATCTCGAGGACGAGATTCTCATAAGGGGGTAGGACTGTAACAACCCTAGAAATCCGGATACTAAAAATACGGGCTTTCAAAAATTTTTCTAAAGTTTACCAGTGTATGGTGGATGTCATGTAGGAAACCCGCCAATAGTTGCACAAATAGCACTCAACGTTAGCCCAAGCATTGCATTTAATTACCAGAGTTTGATTCGCCTCTTATTCGATTTTATGTGATGTTAATAAAAATCGAATAACCTTTTAATACATGTATATATATAGGCCTGCTACCGACCCTCGCTCTGGCCCAGCCAGCGGCCTAGCCCCGTCACGCGCTCAACCGCCGGCGCACACGCGCTCGCTCGCGCGCTCGCCCGACCGCCCGCCCGAGCTCGAGGCCCAGCTCGGCCTGCTGCGCTGCTGCCTGCCCGAGCTCGAGGCCCAGCTCGGCCTGCGCCCGCGCGCTGCCGCGTTTCGCTAGCGCGCGCTCGACCGTCTGCCGACCACCGGCCCAACAAGGCGGCCCACCAAGGGCCTGCCGCCGGATGCGCCCGCGCCCCTCCCCTTTCTCTCGCTGACGCGTGGGACCGTGCTGTCAGCTTCCACCTTTTACCACTTCTGGTCGACCGCACGTCGCGTCCGTCGCACCATTTTTGTGCACCGCGCGCCTCCGCCGTCCGCCTGAGTACGGCCACGTCCCGCGCCGTCCATCTAACCGCCTGCTTGCACCGCGCTTCACCGAACCCTAACCCTAATCGTGGCCGTGCACAGCCGCCCGATGGGCATCTTCTGCCTCCGCCGTCCATGGCTGGCCGCCGTGCCTATTTAAAGAGGAGCACCCTGGCCTCTAGGGTTTCCCCATCGCCCCGCCGTCTTTGTGGAGACCCGCCGCCAGATCAGTCGAGCGAGGGAGAGAGAGAAGAAGGGAGGAGCAGGAAGGAGGCGGAGCTAGAGCGCTGCTGCCGCAGCCGCCGTCCGCGCGCTGAGGAGGACCTGGGAGCGCCGCATAACCGCCTCGACGCCCCGGCTTCGCATTCCCTGCACCGAGCCGCCACCAAGCCCGCGTCACCTGCCTCGACCGTCGCTACGCGAGTAAGCATCCCCGTCCTCGCCCTACTCAGCCATGGCCACCACAAGTACATCGTCGATGTTCTTGCTCCCCTTACCCTGTTTCTTTCCTTACCGCGACCGATAGCTTCGCCGTAGTCTAGGGCACGTTTTTTGGCAACCTCTAGGAGCCGGCACGGGCCACAGTTGGAGCCACGCACTTTTGCAGCTCTGGCCTCCCCGGACTCTGGCCGCCGGAGCGTCCGCCGTGGCCGCCGAGCCGCGCACGCCCCGCCGTGCCTCGACTAGCCCCAGTAGCTAGCTCATGGAGATCCCAGCTTCTCCAATCGAAGGGCAAGAAGGAAGATGGAGACCAACGCCCGGCTTCACCGGCAAATTTGGCCTCACCGTCGCCAGACGCCGCTGCCGCGCCTCGCTGACCGCCACCGGCTCGAGGGTCGATTTCCCTGAGTTAGAGCACCTAGCCGACCAGCCACGTAGCCCAGCTAATGCTCCGACATTCGTCGAGGGTCCGACTGACGAAGTTGAGGGTCCGCCCGACATTCGTCGAGGGTCCACCCGAGAAGTCGAGGGTCCGCCCGACATTCGTCGAGGGTCCGCCCGACGAAGTCGAGGGTTCACCCGACGAGTCGAGGGTCCGACTGACGGAGTCGAGGGTCCGACCGACGGAGTCGAGGACCTGGCTCTAATCGAGGTCCTGCCCGAGTCGAGGACCCAGCTCGAGACCAGAGGTCAAGTCTCGAGGGGCGCACTGTTCTCGAGGGCTGCCCCTTTCATGCGAACAAGTCCGTCTTCGAGGGCATGCCCGTTCGCCGGGCGAGGCTTCGTTCTCAAGGCCAGTCCGTTCGCCCGAGCGAAGTTCCGTCCTCGAGGGGTCGCCCGATCGCACCCTCGAGTGTACGGCGGCCGACCGCCCCCTCGAGTGTACGGTGCCGACCCAACCCGACCGCACCTTTCCCAGATCCAGGCCCTTCAAGGCCCAGTCGAGAACTGTCGACATCGACCGTTGACCTGGCCCCACCTGTCAGTGACCAGAACCGTGGTCCCCACCTATCAGCCACTAAATGGACCCGTCGACACTGATGTCAGCATAACGTCAGCATGACGTCAGCACATCCCCAGCTGCACTATTCCTGCGCGCCACGTGGCCCAATCAGGAGCTGCCACGTGTCAGCTCCAGGTTAATCTGCCCTTTTTCTTTTTCTGAAAATACAATAAACTTCGGAAATTCATAACTTCTTCATACGAACTTCGAAAAATATGAACCAAGTGTCCAAATTTTCATAAAAATAAGCTCTACGTCATAGGCTTGTGTATGAGTGCATTTGGAGTTATTGAATTTTATTGCTTCTTTGTGTTGACTCTATAGGAGCCGCTAACGCGGCTATTATGTCTCGTTTCAGAGGAGGATCAGCTTGAGGAGGACGACTACGAGTACGAGGAGGAGCTCGGTGACGATTTCACAGGTGCCACACCCCACCCAACCTCGTAGATCCTATTACGCATGGCATAATATCTAGTTGCTAGTGCTTTAATTATGAATATCACCTGATGATAGGTTGCATGGTAGAACTGCCGGATGAGCCTTTACCTTGTCGCAACCTTACTCCTGCACACCTGCTGATAGGCTAGACGCTTGCTTATTTCTCTTATGATGCTTTACTTCTACTATGCTTATATCTGTGTGATGATGATGCGTGGTGGAGAGTATGGTCATATGGTTAAGGCACGTGGTGCCACTTTACTCGGGGAGAGTGCTGCGTGCGTCTTGGGTGTGTGGTAAGGGTTGAGTCGATTGGACATGATTCTACGACGAGCCATGTGGGCGAGTCTTGCCGGGGAATGTGTTCTGGGCATTCCCATGTGAGGTGCTTGTGGCGGGCACATTGTGATGCATAAGGAGATCCCGGGGGTGAGAACCTTCGTGGAGCGAAGCCCCGGGAAGGAGGTGCTGTTGTAGCACGGACTGTTGTAGTCCCAAAAGAGAAGATAATCCTGTCTGATCCCCCTAGGACCTGATATCTCTTGAGGACCGGAACCTTGGGACTTACGTGCTCACCACTCGCTCTTGAATGGGCGGGAGACGGATGTCTGACTAGCTAGGACGGTGCCACTACTACTAGGTTGTTAGCAGAAAGTGTCGGGAGGTACGGGCGTGGAGACCCACACCCTCCTTAGACAGCATAGTGACCACGGGGGCCCGGTACTATGTCTCACAGTCTCAGTGTGCCGGTGGTACCTATCCGGGATGTCCCAGTACTGAGTGGTAGGGTGGCATCACACCGGTTAGAAAGCAGCCGGAATCAGCTTAGGCGGGGCACCGCCGATGATAGTGATCTTGTGGTTACGAGAGTACACACTCTGCAGAGTTTATGAATCTATATATAGTCCGTGGGCCACTGGTATGGCTCTTTCCTAAGACCCACGCTTCTCGGGAGTAGTGAGATGAGTCCTTCTATTTCTCCCCCTGGTGTTACCCTTCCGGCTGTGAGCCGCTGAGACAGGCTCCGAGAGGGAGTTGGACCTGTCGACTGAGTGCGAGAGGGTGAGATGTGTGTGATGGTGATGGAATGGGTTGGATGTGTGGATGAGATGGATTAAATTTGATGAATTATATTATATAATATTGGTCACTGTTTGCATAGGAAACTACAGCCACATAATAGGTCGATTTGATTATATCCTTTGCATCCCACCAAATACTACATAGCAAAAGCAAAGCATAGGGTGGGAGATGTGGCCAGTACAAACCGTACTGAAAATTATTTGGCAGGTGAGCCCGACTACGACTATGACAATGAGGAGGAGTAGACATCTCGTTCCTACGCTCAGGCTTCTTTTTGGAGATTTTATTGTACTTCCGCCTTCCGCAGCTGCCCCCAGAAGCTGCTGCTACTCTGATGATTCTGCCAGTGTGGCGATGAATTATTTATGTAATTCCCCCTAATTGTAATCTTTTGTACTATGTATGGATCCTGTATCGACTACTGCGGGATAACGAGATGGTTTGATGCTTCAAACTATTATATTATCCGCCATTCTGTGTATTTTCCCTTCGTGGAAAATTGAGGATGTTTCAGTTGGTACCAGAGCCATGCTTGACCCTAGGACGAGACCCATAGGATTGGACGATAGAATTAGGAAAATCTTGAAATCTCTCGGTTATACACCGACCAATGCATACGCTTTTATGCATGGCTTACCTCTCTCTGCAACTTTTCTAAACTTCTTTCTCGTGTCACCTGCAGATGGACCCCAACTTGCCGCTTGGTCCGTTACCACCAATGGATATCATTGAGTTCAGACTCGACGTAACAGAGCATGGAGGCTATGCTCACATGCTTCGCGAGGTTCTCACCGAGTTGGGTGTTCCCGTGGAAAACGTCGAGTATCTTTGCCGTGGCAAGCCCACCCTTGGAGGAGGCATCGAGGACTACAAGACAGTCCACATCAACGTGCCTGCAAGCATAAACCCGCCTGAAGTTACCGCCTTCACTGACTTCGCCTTCGACAACGACACCGACATGTGTGTTCAGACCGTTTCGCGCCAGGCACTCCGTACTGTGCTACGCAACGGAGCTGACTATATGAAGGAAAGTCGCTTTCGTCTGCTTCCTCGTGCCCTCGATGATCAGCAGGGTACTTGGGGAGAGGTCATCTACATCGAGCAGAATACCAGAGTCGACCGCAACCCCTGCCACCGCGCCTCTATGATGTACATGCAGTGCCAGGAAATGTACATTGCTGAGTTGGAGCAGAAGGGCCGCCGTGATCGTCGCTACCTGATGGAAGTTGACGAGAGGATCCGCAAGTCAGAGGATAAGGAAGCGGCATGGAAGGAAAAGATTGCGGACCTAGAGCGTGAGATATCATGCAAAGAGCACACTCACCAGGATCAGATCACTAGTCTGATGAGCGAGTTGGATAAGCTTCAAATACACAACAGTCGTCTCAACAAGAATATCTGGGAGCTTGAGGCCACTATGGCTGAGAAGAACGAAGACATTGCAAAAAGATTCCAGGAAAAGAGTCAAGATGCTGCCTACAGGGACAAGCTCCGTGAGCAGTGCAAGGCTCAACGTGAGAAGCTGCTACAGGAATACACCCTTGCTAGTTACAACCAAGGACACCTGATCAACTATGTCCATAAGACGGCATACCTCATGGATAAGCTCAAACGCGCTATGGAAGCTTGGAAGAGGTCAGATCGCAAGAGGGTCAGAGAGTACGAGGAGCTGCAGGACGAGCTTCCCTTACGTGCCCGTAAGAGGGTCAGGGTTGAGACATTTGAGCTGGGGCAATCTCGCCTCAACTTGAGTGGATGCCCCACCACTGGACTTAGTGGACAGGCAATGTCCACCCCTCAGCTCGAGGAGGCCCGTCGCTACGTCTCTCGCCTTCAGATGACCGACGAGCAGATCTAGGCTTCTGGCATCAGTATACCTCCCACAGCTTACAGTTTGGACCAGCCTCTAGAGATGGTCTAGAGTGACATCAGGTAAGGAGATGATGAGCCCTGTATGGCCAAGTGACCAGACTCACCATGATGCTGAGTAGTTGTCCACCCTTTTTGCTGGACTACCTGCGTGTAGTACGTTTCTCGCGAGTCTCCAAGCGTAGCCGCTAAAGACATCGCCATGTAACCTCCCTGATGTAATGAATGATTTGGTTTTTATCGCATCTTATTGGATCTTCATGCTTTTCGTCTGAGTGTTAGATAAATTAGCAATGTTTTAAAATTAATTCAAATAAGTATGTCTTTTATATCAAAGTTATAATAAGCCCGTATGCCCTAATCTGAGGTTTCTGTTGAGCAGGATGTCCACTCGTCGTGCCAGCCGCTTGAGAAACCGCTCTCCTTCACCCGTGCCCGCCAGGGGCCGCGGACGCAGAAGTGGTCGTGCTCGCGTTGGTCGCATACCCCTCGACCTTGAGGAGCCACCCCGCGCTGCCACCCCACGACCTGCACACCCATCGCCACCACCGGTAGTTGAGCCGAAACCAGCTGCCGAAGGCGTGGCTGGAAGACAGCCACAGCCTGCTGCTGAGCCTGAGCCTGCCGCAGGAGGAGATGCAGCTCCACCACCACTTCCCGTGCCACTCTTGGCGGATGTGATGGCCCAGCAGACCGAACTTCTTCGAGTCTTAGCTGAGAGCGTGCTGCACCCCCAACACCGGGAGCCCCGCGATGATTTCTACAAGAAGCTGGAGTTCTTTCTCAAACTGAGGCCCCCGACGTTCGACGGCACCAACATCGATCCCATCGCTGCTGATGATTGGCTTAAGGAGATTGAGAAGAAGCTGGACTTGACCACCTGCACTGATGAGGAGTGCGTTGGCTTGGCAGCTCACCAGCTTGTGGGTGCTGGGCGATCTTGGTGGGACAGCCTCTGCGAAACCCACCGAGACCCCGCTAACATCTCCTGGGATGAGTTTGTGGACGAGTTCCGCGCATTCTTCATCCGTGAAGGTGCGCTGGAGAAGAAGGAGAACGAGTTCCGCAACATCTCCATGGGAGCTGACAAGGTGCATGAGTACACCACCCGCTTCACCAACCTGCTACGCTATGCACCCGTCTCAGTGGTGAATTCTGAGAAGGAGAAGATGTACTACTACCGTAAGGGCTTGTCTAGTCGTATCAAGCTCTCCCTCTCAGGCACCAAGAGCCACACCCTTCGTGACCTGATTGACAGGTGCATGGAGATTGAGAAGGACCGCGACGAGGTTTTCGTGGAGAGGGAGGCGCTTGGCAAAAACAAAAAGCGCCGTACTGAGGGCACCTCCCGCGCACCTGCCCCACGGAGGTCGCGTGGTGAGACCTCTCAGCCTCCCCGCTCTCGCTTCGCCCAGGGAGCGGCTCACGGTTCGAGCCGGGGCGGTGGTACCCACACCAGCAACTACCCTTGCCCTGCTCAGGACCGCCAAGCGTACGCTCGTGCCGCACCTGGAGGTAGCACGTGGAGGTCCGCCGCGCCAACCCCCACAGGCGGCATGACCTACACTTGCTTCGCTTGTGGCCAGCCAGGTCACAAGGCAGCCGAATGCCCAAACAAGGCTGCACCAGCTACACCAGCGCCCGCCAGGCAGAACCAAGGCACCCCGCACAAGCAGATGCCATCCGGAGCACCCCGTGGCCGCCTCACCCACATCTCAGCAGAGGCTGCCCAAAGTGCCCCCGACGTGGTGTACGGTATGTTTTTAGTGCATGGAGTTAAGGCATCTGTGCTGTTTGATTCAGGTGCTACATGTTCTTATATATCCTCCAAGTTTGCACGAGGGAACCATATATCTGTCACTCCACGAAAAGAGGCCTTATACACCAGTTCACCCTTGGGCAACATTTGTTGTACCAAAATGTGTAAGGGAGTAAGTATCACCATCGAGGGTCTTACCTTTCTTGCTGACCTTACCTTGCTACCCTTCGAAGGCCTAGACGTCATTCTAGGGATGGATTGGTTAACCCAGAACAAAGGAGTGATATCTTGCTCACCCAGATTTGTGGATATAACCCACCCAAGTGGCCGTCAGATCAGATGTGAGCCAAACAAAGGGACAGATATATCCATGCTGTGTGCCTTAGAAGAGAAGTCACTTGAGGAAGTGCCGGTAGTTTGTGAGTATCCGGATGTCTTCCCGAAAGAGCTACCAGGAATGCCACTGGACAGAGATGTTGAGTTCGTGATCAACCTGATGCCTGGTACGAGTCCGATTTCCAAGCGACCCTACCGAATGGCAGTTGACGAGCTTAAGGAGCTTAAGAAACAGCTTGAAGAGCTATCCGAGAAAGGGTTCATTAGGCCCAGTGCCTCGCCCTGGGGATCTCCTGTGCTGTTTGTTAAGAAGAAGGATGGAACGCAGAGGATGTGCGTTGATTACCGGAACCTGAATGCCATAACTATAAAGAACAAGTATCCTTTGCCGAGGATAGATGACCTGCTTGATCAGCTTCGTAATGCCAAGTACTTCTCTAAGATCGACCTCAGATCAGGATACCATCAGATGAAGATCAGAGAGGAAGACATTCCTAAGACAGCATTTGTCACCAGATATGGGTATTATGAGTACACCGTCGTGTCCTTCGGTCTTACGAACGCGCCGGCTTATTTTATGAACATGATGAATAAAGTGTTCATGCAGGAGCTGGATAAGTTCCTGGTGGTCTTCATTGATGACATTCTTGTCTATTCTGCCACCGCCGAAGCGCATGAGCAACATCTGAGGATGGTACTGGAGAAGTTGAGAAAACATCAGCTCTATGCCAAGTTCAACAAGTGTGAGTTTTGGCTTGAGGAGGTCGCTTTCCTAGGTCATGTGCTCAATGCTGACGGAGTGGCTGTTGATCCTTCCAAGATTGAGACAGTGAAGGGATGGGAGCAGCCACGGAATGTGACTGATGTGAGAAGTTTCTTGGGATTGGCTGGTTACTATCGCCGATTCATCGAGAACTTTTCCAAGATAGCTCGCCCCATGACCAATCTCCTGAAGAAGACCAAGGAGTTTGAATGGACGCCCCAATGCGAACAAAGTTTCCAGACCCTGAAGGAGAAGCTCACCACAACGCCTGTTCTAGCCTTGCCCGATATCCACCAGGACTTTGTGGTCTATTGCGATGCATCTCGCTTCGGGCTTGGTTGTGTTCTAATGCAGAATGGGAAAGTCATTGCCTATGCTTCCCGCCAGCTTAAGGAGCATGAATAGCGTTACCCCACCTGATGGGGACGTGATTCCCTGATCTTCCGTCAGATTGAGATAACTATCGTTTTGGTGGAGCACGACACACCGATCCGGCTTCAGATCCAAAGACCCGAACCCTGCAATCTTAGCACCACGACTCCTCTGGTTATCAACCGTGTCTCCAACCGGTTGACCTCGCCACGAAGGCTAATCCCTGCCTGAGAAACGAAGAACACAAGCAAGAACTCGAAAGAACGCAGCTCAATTAATGGGACAGTCTGCAAATGAATGATTAAGCACTCGAGTTGGGGTTCCACAAACCGATGAACGGCGGCTGTCGATGGACAGAATAATCTAAGCAAAACCCAAAACCTAACGACGGCGGCGGCGTATGTTTATAAAGGACTTAGGGTCGTCGCCTACCCTGGACGCGCCCACTAACAGGCTCATAAACGATACACGGCCCATTGGACCAAAATAAGGTGACGCAGCACCAAGACAGATTCGGAATGCTGACTTGCTTCGACAATTCCCGTGGACTCCGAAGAGGTTTTGACGTGAGACCACTTCTATTGGCTTCCTTATGAAGTTAGCTTTCCAACCATATGTAGAACGTCGAAAACGGAGTCCGTATGAGTCCGTATGACCAGTTCTAGTCCAGGCTGGTCTGGCAGTCCGAAACAGACGCGAAATCAGCTTGTGTTGCACGCCCTTGCTGGCCCAGCTCGTCTCCAACTCCTCGTCCAAGTTCTTCAGAAGCCTCTCCATTGTTCCTAAGCAATATTAAATCATTAGGTAGTAATCTATTCTCAAAAGTATGAAAAGTATCGCTTAAAAACGAGCTCACCTGTAAATGTAGTTGACGCATTCGAGCTCGGGTCATTGGGCCTTGGAGAGGATCAGCAGGTGCACAAGAAGAAGCGATGTCCTCATCATCCTCCCCCTCTTGAACTGGAGTCGTCCTCGACTCAAGCTCATCTTCCTCTCCCAAGTATGGTTTTAAATCTGCAATGTTAAATATGGGACTAACCGCGAACTCGGGCGGCAACTCAAGTTTATATGCATTATCATTTATTTTCTCAATTATTTTATAAGGACCAGCACCTCTTGGCATTAATTTAGACTTACGCAAATCTGGAAATCTTTCTTTTCTTAAATATAACCATACCAAATCACCTGGTTCAAGTTTTACTTCCTTTCTACCTTCACTTCCAGCAATTCTATACTTCTCATTCATCTTTTCAATATTTATTTTTGTTGTTTCATGCAGTTTTCTAATAAATTCAGCACGCTCCATAGCATCACTATGCGTTCTCTCAACAGATGGTAAAGGCAAAAGATCAATTGGAGCACGGGGGTTAAAGCCATACACTACTTGGAAGGGACTTACCTTTGTTGTAGAATGTACAGCCCTATTGTATGCAAACTCCACATGAGGCAAACACTCCTCCCACATCTTCAAATTACGCTTTAAAATTGCTCTCAACATGGTGGACAATGTGCGATTCACCACCTTAGTTTGGCCGTCAGTTTGTGGATGACAAGTTGTAGAAAACAGTAACTTTGTTCCCAATTTATTCCACAAAGTGCGCCAAAAGTGACTCAAAAACTTTGCATCGCGATCTGAAACAATAGTAGAAGGCATACCATGCAAGCGAACGATTTCTTGAAAGAATAGGTCAGCAATATGAATGGCATTATCACTCTTATGGCAAGGAATAAAATGTGCCATCTTCGAAAAACGATCCACAACCACAAAAATACTATCCCTCCCCCTCTTAGTCCTTGGCAATCCCAAAACAAAATCCATAGAAATATCAGCACAAGGAATCGAAGGGACAGACAGCGGCATGTACAAACCATGTGGGTTCAATCGTGACTTAGCTTTTTGACATGTGGCGCACCGAGACACAAACCGCTCAACATCGCGCCTCATTTGTGGCCAAAAGAAGTGTGTGGACAGCACCTCGATCGTCTTCTTGGCACCAAAATGACCCATCAATCCGCCGCCATGGGCCTCCTGCAACAACAAAAGACGAATGGAACCAACTGGAATGCATAGGCGGTTAGCTCTAAATAAAAATCCATCGTTCATCACATATTTATTCCATGTGCGTCCCTCTTTACAATTCTCCAAGACGTCTCTAAATTCAACATCATTAACATATTGATCCTTAATTGTTTCAAGCCCAAAAATCCGACAATCAAGTTGAGACAACATGGCATATCGTCTAGACAAAGCATCAGCAATAACATTGTCTTTTCCTTTCTTGTGTTGATAATATAAGGAAAAGATTCAATAAATTCAGCCCACTTAGCGTGTCTACGATTCAATTTATTTTGTGTTCTAATATGCTTCAATGATTCATGATCAGAATGAATAACAAATTCTTTAGGCCATAGATAATGCTGCCACGTTTGTAAAGTACGAACAAGAGCATATAATTCCTTATCATACGTGGAGTAATTAAGAACAGGCCCACTTAATTTTTCACTAAAGTAAGCAACGGGTTTACCTTCTTGCATCAAGACGCCACCAATGCTAATACCACTAGCGTCACACTCAAGTTCAAAAGTCTTACCAAAATCAGGAAGTTGCAGCAACGGTGCATGAGTAAGCTTGTCCTTCAAAAGAGCAAAGGACGCCTCTTGTTCTTCTCCCCAATGGAAAACCACACCCTTTTTCGTCAACTCATTAAGCGGGGCTGCAATAGTGCTAAAATCCTTGACGAAGCGCCTATAAAATCCTGCAAGTCCATGAAAGCTCCGGACTTGTGTCACTGTAGTGGGAGTTGGCCAGCTCCTTATAGCCTCCACCTTCGCCTCATCAACTTCAATCCCATGCGAGGTAACAACATAGCCAAGAAACGAGACTCGTTCGGTGCAAAAGTTGCACTTCTCGAGGTTACCAAACAAACTTGCAGCTCGCAATGCTTGAAAAACAGCACGCAGGTGATCAACATGTTCATGTAAAGACTTGCTGTAAATCAAGATATCATCAAAATAAACCACCACAAATTTACCAATGAAAGGACGTAACACCTCGTTCATTAATCGCATGAAAGTACTAGGTGCATTTGTTAACCCAAAAGGCATTACTAACCACTCATACAGGCCGAACTTGGTTTTAAAAGCAGTTTTCCATTCATCGCCTAATTTCATTCGTATTTGGTGGTAGCCACTTCTCAAATCTACTTTCGAAAAAATTACAGAACCACTTAACTCATCAAGCATGTCGTCTAACCTAGGAATAGGATGACGGTACCTTATGGTGATATTATTAATGGCTCTACAATCCACACACATGCGCCAACTGCCATCTTTTTTTGGAACTAAAATAACTGGAACGGCACAAGGACTAAGGCTCTCACGGACGTACCCACGGTCCAAAAGGTCTTGGACTTGGCGCTGAATCTCCTTAGTCTCCTCAGGATTGGCCCTATAAGCAGCCCGATTTGGCAAACTTGCTCCAGGAATTAAGTCGATCTGATGTTCGATCCCTCTAATGGGTGGAAGCCCCGGGGGACTCTCAGAGGGAAAAATGTCACTGTACTCCTGCAAAAGGTCAGCGACAGAAGATGGCACTGTGCTAGATATATCTTCCACAGAAAATAAAGCATCTTTGCATATTAAAGCATAGCACGTATCATTAATCTCTGCAAGATCAGATTTGGTGGCAAGCATCACAGATTTTTTTAATTTAATTTCTGACTTATTCTCAATTTTAGCATCAACAGCTAGTCTATCCTTCTCAGCTTGTACAATTTGAGCAGGCGTCATGGGTTGCAAAGTAAGTTTTTGTCCTTTATGCATAAGAGTATATGTATTACTTCTACCATGGTGGACAGCATCATTATCATATTCCCAAGGTCTACCCAACAAAAGAGAACAAGCTTGCATTGGAACAACATCACAATCTACATAATCAGAATATGGACCAAGGGAAAAATAAACTCGTGCCGTTTTAGTTACCTTGGCCTTACCTGAATCGTTGAGCCACTGAATATGGTATGGATTTTTATGAGGTCGGGTCGTTAATTCAAGATGCTTGACCAAATCTTCACTTACCAAATTGTTGCAGCTGCCTCCATCAATGATCACGCGTACACGTGTTTCTTTAATCACAAATAAAATCTGGAACAAGTTATGGCGCTGTTGCTTCTCTGCATCGTGAACCTGCGTACTAAGAACTCGCTGCACAATAAAAATTCGTTGGTTGCCAGCATCTTCGGAACTCACAATTACTCCGTCCTCATTTGTAGCATCTGCTTCGTCAGGTTCTTCATCCGAGGCACTAATGTAACCATCTTCAGTTGCAATGTATGCCCGTGTGCTTGGACATTCTCTTGCTATGTGACCGTACCCTTGGCAGCGACGGCACTGAATACCTGTAGAGCGACCGGTAGAAGCCACAGAAGATGACGGTTCCTGCATACGAGTCTTACCAGCGATTGAAGGAAAAGATGCAGCGGGTGGCGAACGCGTGGCTGCTGGCGCCGCTGCTGAAGGAGAAGCACTCGCAGCCTTAGCACCCGATGGCACATTCTTCGACGAAAAAGAACTGCCGTAGTTACTTCGGCTCCTTTGCTGTTGTGGTTGTCGTCCCTGCAATTCTTTTTCTGCAAGCATGGCAAGCTGAAACAACTGGTTGGTAGTATTATATTCCCTATAATCAACAAGATCCTGAATTTCTTTTCTCAAACCACCATAAAAACGACACAATTTATCCTCGGGTTCTTCTTCTATACCACAACGCATCATACGCTTTTGTAGCGCTGCAAAATAATCCTGAACAAGCATATCTCCCTGGTCTAAGCGCTGTAGTTTCTTACGCATATCTCGCTGATAAGTAATTGGAACAAACCTATCACGCATAGCAAATTTAAGATTCTCCCATGTTGAAGGTTTTACTTTCAAAGCAGTCCACCAGATTAGAGCGAAATCTTTAAATTCACTAGTGGCTTGTCTAACCTTATGACGTTCAGGTACAAGATGAGCAGAAAATTTTTGTTCTACTATCAGCTCCCAATCTAAATATTCCTCAGCATCATATTTACCAACAAAAGATGGTATGGAAAATTTAATTTTAGCATATGGATCATCGTTACCTTGATGTCTATTACCTCCCATACCAATTGTATTCTTCATCTTGCGTCTTCTGCGTAAGCGGTTTTCGTTTGTCCTAATGTGATCAGGAAGGCCATCGGAATTATAAACAACATCTTCTTCTATTTCAGGAAAAGCAGCCTCGTCATCACCTCCCTCTTGTCCTTGATCATCGTCCGGCTTGGGTGGATTGTTCTCAAGCTGTTCCACCCTTCCAGAAATCGTGGATACTCGCCTGTCCACACGTTCAACATCAATGTGGACTGTTCGAATATCCTTTTGTAACGCCTCCAGCATCCTCGACTGGTTGGTGAGTAAATCCCTGATGACCTGCAAGTCACTTTGCAAAACAGGAGTGTCGTCTGGCATGATTAGTGATTAGCAAAAACTCCTATGAGCTACTTGGGTTCAATTGGTGGAATCACACCCTCACACACGTCTTAAGCAGTTCTTACCCAAGTTCTTACCAACACATGCAGAGGATGGCAACCGGTGGATCTCGGTTGTGATACCTGAGGATGTGGGCCACGATTGCAAGGTCTTTTTCTGTACTGATCTGAAGATAGTGTGGAGCTTGGAAGGCGCACAAACAGAAAATATATGTATATATATGGCACACAACTCAGTAACAGCGAGCAATGCTGAACTCTAGTCCAAAGTACTTATGCTTGTTGCTGGCCTAACGTGTTCCAAGTACCAAAAGTGTGTGAACAAGGACAAAGGAAATACAAGTATGAAAGAAACCCAATGAAGCACTCGCAATGTTCTCTTTCTTTTTTTTTTCTTCTCGCCAAAAAGGCACTAGTAGAAATCAAACTTTTTTTTTATTTTTTCACTATTTTCTTTTATATTTTCCCTGAACAAGGATGACAAAAGATGTAACCAAAAAAAAATTCACCGACAACTGAGGTGAGATGTGGCCTACAGAAAATCAGCACGTTCTCTGAAAAGCGTGCAAGAACCTTGACAATTTTTTTTCTTTATCTTCCTGAATTTTTTTGGCAATTCTGATAAAACCAAACAGGCCGAAGGTATGCCTGTTTTACCGAAGGTATCTCAAGAAGCTGCTGTAAAAATTTCAGATTTTTCTGATAAACGAGCGAAAAGTTATGCCTGTTTTACCGAAGGTATCTCAAGTTATGTTTTCTCAGAGGGCACAACACGGCAGTCGGCAGTTAGGGCGAAGCGTCCCTAAACTCCAACACCGATCACAGCAGTAGGTATTCGCCAGATGATTTAAGGAAGGCTGCGATGCAAGCAACAAAGAGCGGCTGGCGACCTATCTAGGGTTTGCGCGGCGGCGAGAATCGACACAAGGCGGCTGGCGGGGCAAGTCGAATAATGTGGTGATTCGACTTGTTGTTTGGAACGGTGGAAGGGACAACGTTGAAATGAAAAACACACGACTGGACTCTAACACAACCTACCAGCAACAAGACCCTGACCAGGACACAAATTCAACATTACGGACTCTGGACTGAATTATGCAAAGGCTAAAGCGCGGAAGGGTTCTAGGACAGGAAATTGAATATGGCTTTGGACTATGGGACAAAAACAAAACACTCAAAAACTAGGGATAAACGTAAATCTGACGGTATACCTTAGCTCTGAATACCACTTGATGGGGACGTGATTCCCTGATCTTCCGTCAGATGGAGATAACTATCGTTTTGGTGGAGCACGACACACCGATCCGGCTTCAGATCCAAAGACCCGAACCCTGCAATCTTAGCACCACGACTCCTCTGGTTATCAACCGTGTCTCCAACCGGTTGACCTCGCCACGAAGGCTAATCCCTGCCTGAGAAACGAAGAACACAAGCAAGAACTCGAAAGAACGCAGCTCAATTAATGGGACAGTCTGCAAATGAATGATTAAGCACTCGAGTTGGGGTTCCACAAACCGATGAACGGCGGCTGTCGATGGACAGAATAATCTAAGCAAAACCCAAAACCTAACGACGGCGGCGGCGTATGTTTATAAAGGACTTAGGGTCGTCGCCTACCCTGGACGCGCCCACTAACAGGCTCATAAACGATACACGGCCCATTGGACCAAAATAAGGTGACGCAGCACCAAGACAGATTCGGAATGCTGACTTGCTTCGACAATTCCCGTGGACTCCAAAGAGGTTTTGACGTGAGACCACTTCTATTGGCTTCCTTATGAAGTTAGCTTTCCAACCATATGTAGAACGTCGAAAACGGAGTCCGTATGAGTCCGTATGACCAGTTCTAGTCCAGGCTGGTCTGGCAGTCCGAAACAGACGCGAAATCAGCTTGTGTTGCACGCCCTTGCTGGCCCAGCTCGTCTCCAACTCCTCGTCCAAGTTCTTCAGAAGCCTCTCCATTGTTCCTAAGCAATATTAAATCATTAGGTAGTAATCTATTCTCAAAAGTATGAAAAGTATCGCTTAAAAACGAGCTCACCTGTAAATGTAGTTGACGCATTCGAGCTCGGGTCATTGGGCCTTGGAGAGGATCAGCAGGTGCACAAGAAGAAGCGATGTCCTCATCACCACCCATGATCTCGAGCTTGCAGCCGTGGTCCATGCCTTGAAGATTTGGAGGCACTACCTGATAGGGAACAAATGCGAGATCTACACCGATCACAAGAGCTTGAAGTACTTTTTCACCCAGGAAAATCTGAACATGAGACAGCGTCGTTGGCTCGAGCTGCTTAACGACTACGACGTAGAGATTCTCTATCACCCTGGGAAGGCCAATGTGGTCGCTGACGCTCTTAGCCGCAAAAGTCATTGTCATGCCTTGTTCACCACCGCCTTGCCCACGGAGTTGCAAAAGGGCATTGATGAGTTACAGGTGGAGGTGATACCTCATGGCCTGTTGAATGAGCTTCGCGTGCACTACACCCTCATGGATAGGATCCGTGAAGCCCAACGCCGCCATTGCCCAGAAATTTGGGAGATACACGAGCTCCTGACACAAGGCAAGTGCCCAGAGTTCAGTGAGGATGAGCTAGGCACTTACTGGTACAAGGACAGAATTTGTGTGCCTGCTGACCCAGCTATCCGCAACGAAATCCTATCAGAAGGTCATGATTCTAAGTATTGTATCCACCCAGGCAGTACTAAAATGTACGCTGATTTGAAGAAGAAATTCTGGTGGAAAAACATGAAATCAGACATAGCAGAGCATGTTGCTAGATGTGACATTTGCAAACGCGTCAAGGCTGAGCATAAGAGACCTGCAGGGCTGTTAAAGCCGCTGGATATACCTGAATGGAAGTGGGATAGCATTTCTATGGACTTCATTGTGGGTTTGCCTCGAACCCCGAAAGGCCATGATGCCATATGGGTAATAGTCGATCGCTTGACTAAGGTAGCTCACTTCCTAGCCATCAGGACTGATGCCCGAGTCGGCCAGCTAGCAGATTTGTATGTTGGGAACATTCTCAAGCTGCATGGAGCCCCTAAGAGCATAATATCCGATCGTGGACCACAGTATACGTCCAAGTTCTGGAAAGCCCTGAACAAGTCCATCGGCAGCAAGCTAGATTACAGTACCGCATACCACCCTCAGACAGATGGGCAGACAGAAAGAGTGAACCAGATACTTGAGGATATGCTTCGAGCTTGTGTTTTGAAATATGGGACTGATTGGGAGAAGAGCTTCCCTTTGCAGAGTTCTCCTACAACAACAGTTACCAGGCTAGCCTCAAGATGTCACCTTTCAAAGCTATGTACGGAAGACCATGCAGAACACCCTTGATGTGGTCTGAAACGGGTGAAAGATCGTTCTTTGGTCCGGCCACCATTAAGGAGGCCAAGGAAGGAGTCGCTCAGGTGCGAGAAAATCTAAAAATTGCCCAGAGCCGTCAAAAGAGTTATGCCGACAAGAGGCGCAGAGACCTCGAGTTTGAGGTAGGAGACTATGTCTATCTCAAGGTCTCCCCGCTTCGAGGGACTGTCAGGTTCCATGTAAAGGGGAAGCTAGCACCGAGGTATGTGGGACCATACAGAATCAGTGAAAGGATTGGTAAGCTTGGCTACAGGATAGAGTTGCCCCCTCAACTAGCAGGAGTACACCCAGTGTTCCATGTGTCGCAACTGCGCAAGTGTTTGCAGCCGCCAGAGCATCCGATACCCGCAGAGGCACTCGATATTCAGGACACTTTGGAGTACAAAGAGCACCCCGTCCGCATTATGGACAGAACCACCAAGGAAACGAGAAATTCCAGCACACCATATCTGAAGATTCAGTGGAGCAATCACACAGAATGGGAAGCAACTTGGGAGAAGGAGTCAAAAATGAGGAAGCTCTACCCCTACCTTTTTGAAGAGTAAGTTACACTCTTGAATCTCGAGGACGAGATTCTCATAAGGGGGTAGGACTGTAACAACCCTAGAAATCCGGATACTAAAAATACGGGCTTTCAAAAATTTTTCTAAAGTTTACCAGTGTATGGTGGATGTCATGTAGGAAACCCGCCAATAGTTGCACAAATAGCACTCAACGTTAGCCCAAGCATTGCATTTAATTACCAGAGTTTGATTCGCCTCTTATTCGATTTTATGTGATGTTAATAAAAATCGAATAACCTTTTAATACATGTATATATATAGGCCTGCTACCGACCCTCGCTCTGGCCCAGCCAGCGGCC